>CM046814.1:9289705-9392671 GCA_025617385.1 Murraya koenigii | reverse complement strand
GAAATAGTGTTTTAAAGTCTTTATTTTGTTTTAAAGTCTAAACGGTATATCGGCTGGACACCCGATGTGCAAGATCTAGATCTGTTCTAAGTCTGATATGATCTGAAGCGATAGAGTAAGGTCTATCGATCATCTGGTTTAACAACGCCACGTACCTAACAAATCTAAAGTTTTATTAAAATTTTATATTATTGAGTTGTTTGGTCTTCACTATCATCCTTCGGTCCTATTTCCCTATTGGTTCGAGATGTATGCTTCTGATAACAATATTGATTATCCTTTTAAGGAATCAAATCCCATTGTTACCAGAAAGAAGACCCCTGAATGGACTCTTTCTGATAGTGACAGAACTATAGAAGCAGAACATCCACCTCTTAGGAGTATTGCTATTGATCATGGTGATCCTCCTGTCCAAATTAAAGCTTCACCTTATAAAATTCATAAGCCTAAAGATCCAGAAGTTGATTTAGATAGTATTATATAGCAGAATAATTTCTGTAATACTAATCTAAATACTATAGGAAAACAGTTGACTAGACTGGAAAATCAATTCCAAAAGTCAACCATAACTGTTGTTCCTACTCCTTCTGCTATTCCATCTTCTTCAAAGCTAACAAAGTCTGATTCTGAGAAAAAGCTTAAAAAGCCTATTTTTGAGCCTTTCCAGGTTTCTAAGACTAGTCAAAAGCTAGTCCAAGAATCTAAATCAGATTTTGCTAAAGCCATTCGTGAACAACTTGATAGGATAGAAGTCTCTTCTTCCTCAAGTAAAGTCCAAATTGCTCCAGACAGTGCACAATCTAGCAAGATTGGTGTGCTGGAATATGATCAATCTTCTATTGCCTCCTCGGAAATAGAAGCATTTAAGGAAGAACCTCTTCCTAAAACAAATAAAATCCATTGAGAATTAGCTCTTCCCAAAGTCAGGTCTCCTCCTGATTTAGCTATTGACAACAGACCAAGTGCTTTAAACCAATCTAGGTTTAATGCATCTTCTGTCTATGAATGGAACATAGATGGAATGTCTGAATACAACATCCTTGGGTTGTTGCAACAGATGACCATGGCAGCCAATGCCTATAAAACTCAATCAGGAACTTCTGACAAAGCCATTGCAGAAATCTTGATTGCTGGATTTACTGGTCAGCTTAAAGGTTGGTGGGATCATCTTCTCACTAAACAGCAACAATCTGACATTCTAAATGCTATTCAAACAGATGAATATGGAGCACCCATCTGTGATGATTTAAATGAGCCTATTCAAGATGTTGTAGCTACTTTGATAGTTACAATATCACTTCATTTCATAGGTGATCCTTTTCACCTAAGGGATAAAAATGCTGAGTTATTGCATAATTTGAGATGCAAGAAACTTAGTGATTTCCAAGATTATAAATCTACCTTCTTCACCAGACTATTTCTAAGAGATGATGCAAATCATGTTACTTAGAAAGAAAAGTTCCTAGCAAGGTTACCAACCCTCTTGGGTGAAAAGGTTAGAAATTCCATTAAAGCTTTATATGATAACCGTATTCCTTATGACAACCTCACCTATGGTGAACTTGTTAGTTTTGTCAACAAGGAAGGATTAAAGATTTGTCAAGACCTAAAACTCCAGAAAAGATTAAAGCTCCCCTTAACCTTTACTTGATTTTTTAAAGAATGATTATGTTATTAAAACTGAAGAGCATGACATAACACTTTCAAAGCCATTTTAGAAACTATTCCTGTCTTCTGATTTTCCTTTTCTTTTCTTCTTCTTCTGTAATTCTCTTTAAAGCTCTGAAGCTTTCAATCCAAATGTAAGCATTCAATTAAATTAATATAAAGCATTTAAAGCATATATATATATATATATGAATGTCTCAAAATAATATTAGAAGACATGCTCAAGAGAGAGTTTATATCATCATTCAATAATAAATTGACACATAATTATGGTGATTTTGATGATCTATATATTTCCATTATGTACTTATATTTTGCTTAAATGATGAAGGAGGAGATAGTAAATTGAATGTATTATGAAGAATTTGTGTTGAGAATATTTCATGGAATGCATGCATATTTGTAGGGGGAGCTTTTAACAAAAGTTGAACTTGTTAATCCAGTTTTGGTTAACACATGCACATGCTTAGGGGGAGTCCTTATCTTTGATGATTATACTTAATGAAGTTGATCTTATGAATATCTATGATTTGTGAAGGAATGCATTATTTGTTTTTGAATTTTTAATAAATTGTTGAATGTGCATTCCATGTTCGATTTAAATGGTATTGAAATGGGGAGAAACAACATGCATTTTGTGATATTGATACATATAAGATTATTTTAATTGGATTGAAGTGACACATTAATATTTAATGAACTTAGTTGTCTTGATTTCTCAAAATATAATTATTAATTATGAAGCTTGGATTGTTAATGACATATTCTTGTGATATATTTAGGGAGAGTTTTAGATTGTTACATATGTTATTTATGAATCATGTATGCCATATACTCATGGGGAATTTATATTTGTTAGCTGAAAATATCAAAATGCATCGAGTATTTGTCATCATTAAAAAAAAAGGAAATTGTTGATCTATACGGTCATATGGTATTTGATTTAATAATAATAAACTACGTGTCGTGAATAAAATAGAAAATACAAATATTAGCTTAGATGATCTTTAATGTTTGTAAAGCTATTATGATTAAATGTAATTTTAAAAGTTATTAGTTCAAAGTTATTTTTCATGACATTTTAAATAAATCATTATTTTCATAATATAAAAGTTTTATTTTAAAAGAAAATTATGATTTTATTAAGTTAATTGTGTTTTAGGTTTATGGACTTATTTTAAAATGTTTATAACATTTTGGGTCACAATATAGTTTTCAAAAGCTATTGGGTTTTTGTATAGTTTTGAAAGGATTGGGGTAAAACTATAATTTTAAGAAAATTACATTGTAGCGAAACTATTTACTATTATAAGAAAACTATTTGTCACTGTAGCATAACGGCTAATTGACAACAAAATTAACAGTGATCCAAAAGTGTCTAGAGAGCAACGTATTTTGCAGAAAATTAACAGCAATCCGACAACAATAAAATGACTAGCCGATTAGTTAACGGCTAACCGACAAAAGTAAAAAGCAAATTGACTATTGAATTACAGTCCAACGGTAACTTATTCAAGTCAAAATGGCGATCTGACAATAAGTTAACAACGAATCGTTAAGACTCAAAAAGTCTATAATGGCTAGTTTTCAGCTCCAACTATAAAAGGCTCAATTGGATTCAAGCAACAAAGAATTTCAAGAGTTATATTTGAGTTTGCTACTAAGTATACAATTATTCTTGAGCTTAAACTTGTAGTTATTTTATTGAAACACAATTTGAACTTTCAATTGTAAACACATATTGTGTGTATAAGGAAATCTTTTGTAATCATTATTGTTAAAACATAGTTAAGTGATTGTAAGTATTGAGATACACTTGGGTTAAGAGATCGAGGATAATCTATTGGTGTAAAAGTTTATTGACACCTTGGAAGTCAATTGCAAGAATTTAAAGCCTTGAGAGGTTTGGATAATGAAATCCTCAAGCTCGGTGTGTTTGGAGGCGTGGAAGTAAGTAGGGATTGTCGAACAACGTACAAATCCTTGTGTTTGTTCTCTCTTCCCTTATTCTTTTATTTTGATCATTGTTAAATTTATTATTCTTGATTCCATTAAGGCATTAAAATTAATTATTTTGTGGTTTGTTTAGCTTAAGTTTTAAAACCCTAATTCACCCCCCTCTTGGGATGTTTAGCTTGTATTTCATTTTCAAGATCATCCTTCATGTTATTATAAATGGAAATAACATAAATCATATTTAAAAAATTCAAAATTTAATGAAGATGGCTCTAACACCACTTGAAGGACAACATTTGTCCTTGAGGTTCCTGAAAATGCAACTTTTGTACAATAAAATTGAAATGAATGACGGAAGCTCTAGAAACCCCAAATCAACTTCATTCAAAAATTAAAAAAAAAAAATCACTAGGAAAGACTGGTACCTCACTTTTACCATAAAAAAAAAAAGACTTCATGAGGTAGGAGAAAAAGACACAAAACGGCAAGTTACGAACACTATCTTGAAAATAGACCACTGCACAAACAGCTTCTATTTCTGCGTGATTTGAGATCCTTAAAACACTCCAATTGTGATGCTTCTAATTATTCCACACTTTGTAATATTCCAAGAGTTCATAGGATTTAGAATCACCAATTTCATTTTGAAATGAGAGAGATAATGGAGAAACATAAATATTATTTCATGTTGATTCATTCCACCTAGTAAAGTCACCACTATCTTTTCATTAATGGCACCAAACCTTATCATGACATAGACCCACCCACTAAGCCATTCTATATTGGATGTGATCTTATCACTCCAATAATTTATTGAATAAATTAATTTGATTAAATGAATAAATAGACAATTTACTTAATTTTGTCTTCAATAAATCAAGCCTATTTTGATAAAATCAAATATATAATTATGGGCTTGTTTTGTGATATGATTTTATTTTTTTTCTTAATCCATATTAAGTCCAATAAAAAGCCCAAAATTCTATACCCAAAATTGGTTCAAAAGTTCATAATCATTTATAAACCAAAACATATCCAATATGGTCATTTTATATGCTTGATCTTAAACCTAATATTTAATTAAGGTTTTATAAAATTTATTTTGTTCTTTAAACTATTTACAGAACATCAAAATTTATATCTTAAGTCATATTTAAGATTCAGAGTCATTCTCTATTGATTTATGAAATAAAAACTTATTTTCCTAAAATTAGAAAATTTGACTTCTTATTTTTTAGTAACTCATTTTTTTTTTATTTCTATTAGATGTGTAAACTTTTAGCTTCGTTTGTATAAGGTAGTAAAACTATTTAATGATAAAGTTTTATTCATTAAAAGATATTAAACTCTTTAGTTATCAATTAGAACTTTTTTAATGACCTTACGATGCATTGCTAATACACTTTACCAATAATGATCATAAGGTTCATACAAGTCATAATTAACAATTATTATTATTTCATGACCATCCAAATAGCAAGAATTGTTGGAATTGTAGAACTATTCCATTGTTTTTCTATGTCCTAGTCCTTTCATCATATATATCTAGAGAAAAACATGACTTATAGTTTAGTATGCTGAACACTTTGCTTTACCTCAAAATAGTCTAAATGAACTTTGCTTTACCTCAAAATAGTCTAAATGAACTTCGCATGAAAAATATAATTTGAACTCCAAATATATTTCACCTTGGCCAAGGATTTCTCATGCTTTTTCCTATTATTGGAAGTGCAAAAGCTCCATGGTAACAAGAAATAGGTATGAAAATCTTGTTTGATTTAAGTGTTTCACCTCATTAATTGAACCTAAAAATGCTAAGGAAGCTTTATTGGATGAATTTTGGGTTAAACCTATGCAAGATGAACATGAAAAATTTGAGTGTAACAATGTTTGGACACTAGTTCCTAGGCCAAATCACACTAATGTTATTGGTACCAAATGGATTTTCAAGAATAAACGTATGAATTTGGTAATATAGTTAGAAAAGAGGCTAGGTTAGTAGCATAAATTTATACAAAAGTTTTAGGTGTTGATTTTGATAAAACATTTGTTCTTGCTAGACAAGAGTTTACTCAACTAGTACTTGATGTAGCTTGTTTAATTAGCTTTAAATTATTTTAAATGTATGTGAAAAGTATATTTTTAATGGAATTTTGAATGAAGAAGCTTATGTTGAGCAACACATAAGTTTTAAAGATCTACATAAGATTCTATTTGTATTTTAAAATTGAAAAAGACATTACATGTATTAAAACAAGCTCCTAGGGCATGGTATAAAAGATTAACCAAATTCTTGATTGCAAAAGGCTACAAGAGAGGGGGAGTAGACACGACATTATTTATTAAAAATCTTAATCCTAGAATTTTGATTGATTAAAATTTATGTGGATGATATTGTTTTTAGCTATACATCTCTAATACATGTTTAGGACTTTGTTGATCAATTAAAGAATGAATTTGAAATAAGCAGGGTTGGTGCGTTAATCTATTTCTTAGGCTTACAAGTGAAACAACTTGAAAATAGTATCTTCATTTCTCAATGTAAGTATGCCAAAAATATGGTGAAAAATTTGTACTAGATTTTGCCAAATGCATGAGAAAACCTATGAGCATTAATTTAAGATTAACAAAAGATGATAATGTCTTAGTGTTGATCCAAATCTATATAGAAGTATGATTAGTAGCTTACTTTATTCAACTGTAATTAGATTTGATATTATTTGTGCTAAGTACCAAGCAAATCGAAGAGAATCTAATTTATCGACGGTTAAGCATATCATTCATTTTGTAAATGGAACTATTAATGATGGAATTTGGTGTATTAAAGATATTAATTCAAGTCTTGCAGGATATGGCAATGCTGATTGGGCAAGTAAATTTGATGATGAAAAGAGCACTACTAGAAGTTGTTTCTGCTTTGTAATAATCTTGTACCTTGGCACAGTAAGAAACAAAACTCAATATCTTTATTTACTATTAAGCCAAATATATTATTACTGGTAGCTGTTATACACAATTGCTTTAGTTGAAGCAAATGCTGAAAGATTATGGCATTGTTTAGGGTATTCTTATAGTATATTATGATAACACAAGTGCTATTAATGTTTCAAAGAATCTTATTCAACATTCTAGAACTGGGCACATTGATATTAGACATCATTTTATTCATGACTAAAGATGGGCCAATAGGCTGGGCAGAATGTGGCATGGCACGTGTCAGTACAGTACGGCAAGACATTAGCATGTTTCTGTGAGGCACATGGCACGACATAGCACTCATACGGGCTGGGTCGGACTTAGATTTTTTGGCAAGCAGGCTTTAAAAGACCCACAATAAGCATGTTTCATTTTTTAATGAAAGAAAATTTAAATTTTTATCATTTTACTAATAACTTGAAATTGAATATTTTAATATGTTTTATTAGCATAAGTTTTTTAAATTCATTTTAATTCTTAGTTAAAAAAAATACTCGAATTGTTTTATGTTTATAATTTATTAAATGAATAGATGATATCATGATTTTTATAAATATTATGATTTATAGACTATAATGTATATTAATGTTGTTATAGACTATAATCTATAACTCTATATAAGCCTAAATTAACAATTAAGTTAATCGTTAAGAAAAATTTATTATTGTTGTTATTGTTAAGTATTAAACAAGAATTCTAATACCGTAGAGTCTAACTTAATAGGTAATATTACATTCTCTTACTCTTATTAATTTATTATTATTGAATATGAACTTGAATTTTGAATTTTTGATTATATTGAATTTGACTAAAGAAACATGGACTAAAAAAAAGATACATTGGATTAAAAAAAATACACCAGCAACTTATTGTGCCTTCTTAAAAAAATAGCTTGTTGGGCTCTTTTTCTTAGGCACATACAACACTTGTGAGAAAGGCACGCTTGTGTAAGACACATGTGCTGGGCTGGGCCTAAAAAAAAAAAAATAGATTAGGCACGGGATGGCACGAGCACGAACACAAATAGGCCTTTATTTTCTAGCTTGGCCCTTTGGCCATCTCTATTCAAAACTACTATATTTACGAAATCTTTGGATGCATCTAGATTTGATTACTTAAGAAAAGCTTTCGATAGTGGTTCTATGTAGTCATGTTCTATAACATTTCTTACATGTCATATTATTTTGTATCTCATGTTATGAAGATTAGTACATTATTTGCATGGTGTGTTCTTTAAACATGATTTTATGTGTACTGTGATATTAGCTCTTTTTTTTAAAAAATTCACTTATTTCGTTAAGTTTTTCTTATGGGCTTTATTTATGAAAAGGGCATTTTATTCATTACTACATGGATGATTTTATGAAACAAATATGCATGCATTTCATTTTTAGAGTTTTTCATGACTTAGTGTTTAAATTGATGAAACTTATTCATTTAGTAGTTTGTAAGTATTCTACAATCTTTAAGGATCCTTCAGTAAGTTTCCTATAAGCATTTAAACTTTTTATGATTGATCTACAAACTTTTTGTATTTATGTTATTACCCAGACTCTGACACAATTTATAGTGTAATCCTTGTGAAATGATTTTGCACTATAATTGTGATTTTAGTAAATTGATGAAACTTATTCATTTAGTAGTTTGTAAGTATTCTACAATCTTTAGGGATCCTTCAGTAAGTTTCCTATAAGCATTTAAACTTTTTATGATTGATCTACAAACTTTTTGTATTTATGTTATTACCCAGACTCTGACACAATTTATAGTGTAATCCTTGTGAAATGATTTTGCACTATAATTGTGATTTTAGTGCTTCTTCTTGGATATAATTCATATTCATATTTTGTTTCGAGTATATCTTAGTTGTTATTGTTATATAAGGATTCTATGACCTTGTTTAAGTTGTTTTATTATTTATAAAAAGCACCATAATTAAACCTTGTTATGTCCCCAAGGGTGTGGTTGGGTTGGTCACCATGCTCGCTGTAGAGCCGTGGAAGCCTGGGTTCGATTCTTGGGGGTGGGAAGAGGGTTAAAACATTGTATTTGGGCTTGCCCGCCCCTCTTTCCTTTTTTTTTTTAAAAAAAAACTTGCTCTAATTACTCTTTCCTATTTCTTTGAGCTCTAAGTTTACATCTATTTATTAAAGTTTATTGTTTAACTCATTTTTTTTCATTCTTTCTCACCAAACGACAACCTATCTCTTCACAGTTTCTTTATTTTATTTCATTTTCAATTGAGTAACATGGTTTCCACAACATCAAGTTCAATGAAGAAGTGATTAAAGATCCATTTTGAACAAGCAAAGAATGTGGATGCTCTTGGTGATTAAAATGTCCATAGATTTTATTTAATTAATGTATTGCATGTTGCTCATGCAGAAGAGAAGGATGACAATCCGTGGCCTAATACCAAAGCTGTATCAAAATAAATTAACACAAAAAGATGGGTATTCATGTCGATTTCATCAATTCAAGCAACAATCTTTTTGCATCTCATGATGGCAATGCCGATTCAGTTGAAGAAGATCCTAATAAAGTAGATTCAGACAAGCATGCTCCAAAGATTCCAAATCATAATGGCAATCACTCCATCTTTAGGTATTATACGTGTTCTTCTAGTGTTAGTCTTGATAACTTGCTTAATAGACAATTTTAATCTGAACGTGGTGTTGATAATTGTTCTATCTCACATAGTGAGAATCTCACCAAAGTCAATGGTTCTATTCCAAAGAAATCTAGATCTTCATCTATTCTTTTTTATAAATATCTTACTTCTATTGAAGGCATTATTCATACCACTAGAAAAATAAACTACCATGATATAATTTCATGATAGATATTAAAAAATTAGTCATTTTTTATAAGAATATGATAGACATGCGACATAATTTTTATATATCATAAATATATGATAGATATGTGATAGTTTATTTATCTATTATATGGATATGATATAATATTTATATTTAATAAAACGATCAGTTTAGAATAAGTCAATTTAGACATTAAACAACACCGTATCTTAAAACCACCAACCAAAATTTCTAAGTGCTGCACTTTTGTTTGACTTCACATGACAATAGAATAATGTTGCCAACTAAAAAAAATTAGTCCTCTGCTCTTGCTCTTCATCTTCATCTTCGTCCCTACTCCCTTGCTTGTTGGCTATTCCCATGTTCCTTTGTTTCTCAGCTTAATGGTTGTTAGCCTACTACCTTCTTCAACTTCGAGCAACCACTAATGTTTTCTTAATTTAGATTTTAGAGTTCAAGTTTGAGCTGCTGCTACTGCTACTGTCTTCGAGCTTCTGTTATCGATATTCTTCAAGTATGAGCTGCTATCACCGATCTTCGAGTTGTTTTTTCTGCAAAATCTTCTTCAAACTATTTAAGCTATTGTTGTTATCGATCTTTCAACTGCAACTACTGTTGTTCCTCATGTTATTGCCGATCTTCTTCGAGCTATTGTGATTTTTGGAACCTTTGACAAGATTCTAAATTCATCCAAAAAAACTTTACAAAATTGTAACAACATCCATATCCTCATTATTATAATTATAGCCCATTAGAGCAAAAGCTGATTACCTACAAACAATTCAAAGAAAGTTAAAGCTTTTTTGTAAGTTTTAAGTAGAAAAAGAATATAAAGTTAAAATGAAGAAGAAAAATATGAGAGTTGATGATTATATGATACTGGGTTTTGATAGGAATACTAAGATGATTACTTAAAGAAGTCCTATATAAAGTGACATCTTGATAAGAACCCCAATAATAAGTGTTGATGGAGAAATCTTGTCCTCTTATTCTTGAGTAGATCTCCTCACCAACGTTTAAGTTTCCTTACTTCGGGGAATGTATGTTGTCTTCAAGCCTGCACTCATAAAGCACTGTAAGAGATCGCCGAATGTTTTTTCAGGCAAAAATCCCATGACGCTCATGTTAGTAATCGAGCCACTTTTTGGAATTGGAAAAAATAAATGTTACCACCTTGTGGCTTAATCAGTGTGTGAATTATCAAAATCAAATTTAGAGAATTGACTCATTTTTTCTCTTTAATTTTCTCTAAGATTTTCTCAATTTTAGGTCCTCTTCTTTTTTTTGAGAATTTTTAGCTATTAGTAGAACTCTTTGTTTCTCGCATTCGTTGCCATTCATGACAGTTAGCACCCCTAAATGTGTATCCTTAACCTCCGATTAATAAGTCTGTTATGATATATTTACTTGGGTGCCTTTAAGAAATTTAGTCCTGTGTGAGGATTATGCCTTAATTCTCAAAGAAGATCGTTAATCAAGTTTCTGCTACGACCTCAGGGTATTTATGTTCAAATTTTGCTCAATGATCGACTTGGATGTACTTTAAGAGCTGCCTATAACTCGGCAAGAGCTTATTCTATTTGTTACAAATGACCCTACTTTTACTGTGCTTTAGTAGACTTACTTTTAATTTCCCAAATAAGGGATAATTCCTACCAATAAGAAGCAAGCAAGGAGATTAAATTCCAAACAACTAAATATACGTTGATTATTGGAGTTTTATATTGACGAGTGTACAATCAGCCACTATTATACTGTTTGAATGAAGAAGAAGCAAACTATATACTGAGGGAGATATATAAAGTAATTTGTGGAAACCATTCGAATGCAAGGTCTTTAGCTTTCAAAGCTTTAGGCAAAGATATTTCTGGCCTAAGATAAACAAGGATGCATAAGAGAAGACCAGAAGTTGTAAGAGTTGTTAGAGTTTCACCAACTTTCCATCATGACCACAAAAAACCTCACTATGATAAATTCACCATGGCCATTTGCCCAATAAGAATTGATTTGATCAGGCCCTTACACAAGGGGCCGACACCTGTAACTCATGTTGTGGTTGTGATAGATTATTTTTTAAAGTGGATTGAAGTTGAAGCCTTGAGTAAGATTATAGAAAGCAAGACAACTGATTTCATTTGGACAAATGTCATATGCAGATATAGAATCCCATATACTCTGGTAACTGATAATATGAAGCAATTTAATGGCAACAATTTAAAATATTTTTGTAAAAACATAGGCATATAATTAAAGTTTTACTCTTTGGCACATTCACAGGTAAATGGACAGGTAGAGGCAACTAATAAAACTATAAAATGGCTTCTGAAAATCAAGTTAGGTGAAAAGAAAGGAGCATGGGTGGATGAACCACTTGGAGTGTTATGGACTTACAGAACCACACATAAAACTGCCATAGAAGAAACGCCATTTGCCTTAATTTTTCAACATAAAGCTATTATCTCGATAAAAATTGGGATAGGCATACATCAGATAGATTACTTTAACTAGAGTAGAATAATGAACAGATTTGCACAAACATTAACTTATTAGAAGAAAAGAAAGAAGTGTCATTGAGGAAGGCAGCTGAATATTAGCAGATGTTTATTTTCTATTGCAACCAAAATGTGTATATTCGACAATTCAGAGCTAGGAATTGGGTGCTCAAAAGGGTAAACTAAGGCACTGGAGATCCAAACTAGGGAGTGCTTGGTCCAAATTGGGAAGCCTATTTAAGGTGAGGCAAAAGGTGAATTTTTGAAACTAAGCTCTTAAAAATATTCTAAGGCGAACATGAAGACTTAAAGACTCAAAGCATGTTCAAAGCGAGACAAAAGTCGAAGTTTGCTAAAACTCGTTTGAGCAGATTTAAGCTCTTAGAAAAAATTTAAAGTGAATATAAAGACTTAAAGTCTCAATCCTACTCGAGATGAGACAAAGTCAGAGATTGCTTAATCTCCCTTAAATAGATTTTGGTTAAAAACATTTTCAAATAAATAAAAACCCTTACAGGCCCTAGAGCTAGTGGGAAACAAAACTAGCCCGGGATAAGTTGATGAAATCAAACCAGATAAAAAAATAAGATTTGGAAAATATTATAAGGCAAATTAAAAGATCTAAAACCACGAGGTCTTTAAAAGACAAGGCGATGTAAAATATTTATTGGATATTTCTACAAGATTAACATTAGCATTGAAACAAGGCAAGTAAAATCTCAAATCCTTCTTTAAAGAAAATAGAGAACTCGATCAAGATGAAAAAAAAGTAAAAATTTGGTCTATTTGATATGGTTTATTAAAATAAAACAAGTCCTGGATGAAAATGAGAGAATTTAAGTTCTCAAGCTAGTCTGAAATACGAGTTCGTGCATTCAAAGAAAGGATTTGCAGGAAATAGCTTAACATGTTTTAAGTTCTAGATCTGTTCGAGGTAAAGCCAAAGTAAAAATTGCATTCGTTTAAAGAAGGATTAGAATTTACAAGCGCTTATATGAAAAACCATTACTAAAAGAAGAAGTACAGTCTAAGAAGCTTTGGTAGGCTAGTCAGCAACTTTAATAGCCTAGTTAATAATTATAGTAGTCTGGTCCATATTAGATGCAACTTGGGAACCCCCTTCACCAGAGGGAGCAGCTTCTCAATCCCATAGAAGATTTCTCTACACCATCGAGAGGCTTTTTCTGTTAGTCACTTTTCTCATTTTTCTCATTCATATAGGCATCTACTCTGGCCTCAAGTTTAAACATGTCCAGCTCTGTGTATTCTTTTCAAAAAATAAATATGATGCAATCATAGTAGAATGTTAGTCCGTTATTGTACTAATTAGTAAACTGTTTCTCCAAAACATCGAGTTTACTCTGAAGACGTGATATATCTGCTTCCATGGATCTCTCAAAGGAAAATCTCTTGGTGTCGAGATCCTTCATAGCATTTAGAAACTCATCTCTTATTATAAATAATTCCTTCTCAAGCTGAAAGGCTTTTGAATCTGCTATGGCAACTTTTTCCTTGAATACAGAGACTTCGGCTTAAAGCCTTGCTAATTATTCTTTTACTTACACTAACTCATTTTTGAAGTTCTAATTTTCAATCTTAAGTCTCTTATCATAAACATAGATTCTTGATTTGAAAGTAGTTGAGGTGGAGGCAAGTCCGCACGCGGCACACTGAAAAGATTTAGCTAGCTCATTAAGGCTATAAGTCTTTAATTCTACGAGTAATCCTCTTGTACATTCTTAGTAAACTCTTTGACATAGAGTGCCGCTGAGTCAAGATACTCTCTTGGTCGAGATAATTTAGTCCTACTGCTAGCAGGAATCAAGGCAACAAAATCTTTTGAAGAGATCTTAACAACAACATTCTTACCTTTTGATAGTAGAGGTGGAGCAAGAATCCTAATAGGAGATCAGTCTAGTTAATTCTTGGCCTCTACATTGGCATGTTTGAGCTGGTTGGAGTATTGATAGTACCAGAAAGCCTCTTCAATTTATCAAGAAATCTACTGCTTATCCTTTATTCTCTAGACATTAGACCAAACTTAGCTAGGTTGATTAAGGTCAGTAGTTCTTTACATGAGCTTACGTTGTCCAAAGCAGTGTCTATATCTAGTTTCAACTCTTTCTCGATCTTGTAAGATACACTCTAGGAAACTAAAACATCAGGAAAAAGAGATAAAAAAAGATGGAGCAAAAATTAATCAAGAAAATGTTATGAGCAACAAATGACCTGGAGTACAAAAGTGAGGGAATATGGATATCTTTACCAGATATAGGAACTATTCCCCCCAATTGTCCCAGACGTAAAAGAACTTACTTTTTAAATTACCACCGAATGTGGAGAGGTCAGTAATTGGTTTCCTTTTAAGAGTGAATTTAAGAGTGAAATTAAGAGTAAGTATACTCAAGCACATTAAGAGAAGGGTCATTCGTAATGAATACGATAAGCTCTCATTGAGTTATAGGCGGCTCCTGGAGCACATCCAAGCCGATCCTCGAGCAGAATTTGAACATGGCTACCCCGAAGCCATAGGGAAAACTTGATTAATGATCTTCTCTGAGAATTGAGGCATAATCCTCATACATAACTAAATTTCATAATGGCACCCCAATAACTATGTCTTAACAGATGTATTAATCGGAGGTTGAGGACAACTACAATGAACAAGAAATACAAAGTTCTATTACATAGCTAAAAAAGCTAGGAAAAATGGGAGGATCTAAGACTGAGAAAATTGAAGAGAAAAAGTGAGCCTATTCTCTAATTAATTTATTTTGATAATTTACACACTGATTAAGCCACAAGGGTAGTAACAATTGCATTTTTCCAATTTTAAAAAGAGGTTTGACTACTGACTTGAGTGTCAAAAGGTTTTCGTCATAAAAGACATCTGGCGATCTCTGACAGTACTTTATGAGTGCAGGCTTAAAGATAGCATACATTCCCTGAATGAACTAAACTCAAACGTTGACGAAGAGATCTGCTCGAGAATAAGATGACTAGATTTCTGCATTAACAACAAGAAATATACTGAAGCTAAGTTCAAGCAAATTTCTAAAGTAGAGGTATCTTCTCTATACTCTCTTTATCTGCTTCGTATCATCAATTGCTTTCTATTTTTTGTTTTTTATTCTTGAATAATTTTATGTGGATGTTATTGCTATGTACATGGGGCTTCTTGAGTCCAAAGTTTCAATTTTTGTGAACGTTAATACTAGAAAAGATAATAATTATAATAATTAATTTATTATGTATCTCTGCTATCTCATCAAATGGGTTTTCTACTTGTAGCAAGGCTATGAAAAGAATTAATAGCACAACCATTTTGAGGAGAAAATTTAACTTTTAAGTAGAGGTTATTACATATTAATTTTGGTTAATTGTTTCATTGCTGGTTTCGAGATAGACTTTGTTTGTTATATTTTGAGGTTAACATGGCTTGAACAAAAGATGTATACTTATTTTGGTAATTGATTGAAAACTCTATGTTTCTATAGGTTCTGAGTGTTCCTCAGCAAGAGTGATACTAGTGGTCCAGGTGGAGGGACATACTTCTCCACTACATAACGGCCTATGCATTTTAGTTCAACCCCTGGAATGCAGATGACAGGTTTGTTGAACTCTTCAGTTTTTCTAGCCCATTTGGTGGCATAGGGGGTGGTGGTGGAGGGATGAGAGGGTCAAGGTTTCCAGGAGGGATACTTGGTGAGTTTGAATTGCTATTGCTATTGCCGATCTTATTCAACTTCCAATTGCTATTGCCGATCTTATTCAAATTATGTGAGTTTGAATTATTAAAGTTTGGCACTATATCTAATTTTATTTGGTCTAAATAATAACATGATCTCCTGCTTCTAGTATAACCATCTTGAAACATGTTTTTATATTAGCTCTTCATTAGCAGATGGATAGTATTCCTTTTTATTTTTTTTCCTTCTTTAATTCTCTGTGATGTTATCTAATTGAAATAGGGTCTTTTCTGTTTCTATTGGCAGGTTATTTTTTATTTTCAAGGTCATTGACTAATTTGATGATATTAGTAGAGAGCAGCTGGTGTGGAGGTAGCAACACGGTTGGATTCATAATGAAGAAAATGGTAAGGTTAGTGTTATTGCTTTTAGAAATATGATTAAGCTACTTGTATTTTGTCTACAATCTACTTTTATTTGCTATGGGATTCTTTCTTATATGCATTGCCGTGAAATGCTTGCAAATTGAAAAGGAGACATTGTCTTTCCAAACCATTGAAAGTTACACTTTCATATTCTATTATGATACATTATTCTATTTGAGGGTTGAAATCCATGCCACTCCATGTTGAAATATTTATTATAAATGGGATCTTTAGGTTTATGCATATGAGAGACAGATTATGAAGCTAGAAGTGCACTTCCCATTCCTAAGTCTTGTTAGGTTGGTTACTTGGTAATTCCTCTGAGACTACCACTCGTGGTTTTTAGGAATACAAGTGGACATAGCTGAATCAATTATTTGGTATATTGAGGTAGCTCCAAAAATGAAAAGAAAACATAAGATGAGTCTGAAGGACAAATACTTGAGTAAAGTTTGAACTTTAGTTGAATTCAATCAATAAGATGTTGAGCTATACCAAACCATTTTGAGGTAAATCTCAAGCTCATATCAGTGATGAAGCTTAATATATCTAACTGTGGTAAAAAGTATGATCGAGTAAAGGAACTATTATGATTGTGGCTCAAGCAGAAATGACAAATTCTGGAGCTAAACCTTGGCTAACATAATAGATTTTGGAGATTATTTGAGAAAAAATATTATTAACACCTCTATTTCATCAGTCAATGTTGTTTACTCAATCCAATTTCCTATACTGTTTTAGACCAATTATGTTTTAGTCTAGATACATAGAATAAGCATTCAACTGCTAATCCTAACAGTAGAGGTATGCTAATTACTGTACATATAATAAGATTTTTTGGTGTGTGTATTGACTATATCCTAATATAGTTTTTTTGTTGACCTTCTTGTACCCTTATCCAGAACAATTGTTTTATAATTATATATAAACATTATTATTAGAGGCATGCATATGCAAATCCTGCACTGTAAACTAAAGAATTATATAAAAATCACTTTTATCTCTATAAAGGACTTGTCATCACTCTCCTAATATAGTAATCTCAATAATGCTGAAGTCACTTTCTGCTAGCATTTATATTACTTTGATCAAATATTTGGCACTTTGTAACTCAATGCAAATAAATTGATCTTATAAATTTAAATTCTTTGTAATATATTCTTATCAAGCATGTTTGTTGACTTTTAAATTCTTTGAAATATATTATTGTTTCTGATGCAGGACTGTCTGATATAGTCATGGTATCCTAATTTTATGGAATAATATTATAAGGTTATTTCTGCTATGGATTGGCACCCTTAGTTTTATGAGAGAGTCGAGCACTTTTTTAAATAAGGCTTCTTTGCTCAACTGGTCATCTAGGCATTAATCACACACACACCTCATTCTGCTCTTTATTGTATATACCTTTTGGATGATCCCAAATTATTAAATATCACGTGCTACTAGGTTATCCCATTCATCTTTGCTTCTTTACTGTTGATGTGGTTTTCTGCTTGCTCTCGAATGGTGTCAACACACCTGCTTTCGGGATGCTCGAGCAGGAACGCTCGCCAACCTCTATTCACCGAAACAGCAATCTCCTCGGGCCTGTACTCACAAAAAATAAGGTCAGGGGTCGCCGGGTATTTTTCCGATGAAAACCCTTCGACGCACAAGTCAGCGATCGGGTTATTCTTTTTGTATCCCTCTTTCTTAGAAAGACCGGAGAAATAAAAATGATTTTTTGATCAAAGTGGCCGTAGCTCAAAAATGACAAAACCGTGAGAAAGAAGAAGAATCTGAAAATTCTGGAACCCCCGTAACTTACACGTTGGTTTCCTTTTATTCTTCTTTTTTCCCGCTCTTTTTTCCTCCGGGGTCATTCGCTCCCGCGTCAATGGTGTCTAGGCCCCTCTAACAACTGAGATTGCTGCATCATATCTTGGGAATGCGGGATGCCAGGTGAGCATGGGTTCCCATGGCCTGATTATGGTGTCGGGCATGCGCGCATGAAATGACGACACTGTGGGGGCGTGTGCCGGCCATCGGTAACAGTCACGACACCATACCGCGTGGGGTATTGGTCAGGCATCGATCGTCGCGTTGAGTCACTAACGAGATGGGTTAGACTGTCTTGAACCGGTTGTACTTGAATCTTGCATCCACTTCATGCCATCGCTGACCGGGATGGGTCATACTTGGGGGTTTGAAGACCTCGAGTAGGAGAAGGAACTCAGGCTTCAACCAGCCTTGGGGCAATCGACCTTGACCAGCTTTAACGCTTGGTAAGGCCGTCTTCGTGCCAGCGGCCAAGTCTTCTGCTCGAGATAGGTTGACCTTGATGTCTTTTACTCGAGACACATGGATGGATCTAGGCCGTGCGTTTGAATTTTGAAGAGACATTACTTGAACAGTCGCATCTCTTGAGATGCGTGCCGTCTGCTGAAGAGACACACTTTCCCCTTTAAAAACCCTCGATTTCTTTACTGTGCTTCCTATTGCCCATCTTTGCTTAAATTAAAATTAATCGCTTGCAAGTGCTTCCCATCTTCTTCCTTGCCGTTGCTGCCATTTCACCGTCGTCAACTTTTTCTCACGTATAAACCTTTTTCCCTTTTCTCGTTATTTTCCTGCTTTTCGTTTATTTGGGTTTTCGATTCCCACTTGGTAGATTGTGCCCATAGGAAACAGATCAGACACCCAACGACCCCGTATAATGTTGTCTGAAGAATCGTCCTCTTCAAGTGACTCTGAACTACTTAGGATGATCCCAGTGAGAGATTCAAGTCCTGAGGGGGTTTTGGTTGTGGCGGAGGCCCGGCTGCAACAGGGGGAAAGGGTTAGTCAACGGTCAGAGGGTGGAGGGTACCCCATTGACTTCATGAGGTATAAAACTTCACACCAGGATCTAGATAGGCTCAGGGATACGTACCATATTCCGGCTACTGTGGACTTGCGTGTGCCCGATAAGGCTGAGATGCCTAGCCTTCCTCCCCGAGGGTATGTCACCCTCTATCTGGAATGCTTAAAGTGATGGGCGAGGTTGCCTCTCCAGCCTTATTTTGTTCGGGTACAGTCCAGGTTCCACTTGGCCTCGGGGCAGTTGAACTCAAATGGGTGGAGGGTCTTGTCCGGTCTTTATGTATTGTGGAGATGGTGCAATCTGGGCGGGTCCTCGGTAGAGGAGATAAGGCATCTCTACCAACTGAAAAGCAGCCCCAAGGATGCTGGCTGGTACTACCTCGCCTTCAGCTTGAAAGGGAATAAACCTGTTACCGATCTCCCCACCTCTAGTGGCAAGTAGAAGGGCAAATTTTTCTTTGCCGGGGGGGATTGGGGACAAGCTGCTTCTGCCTCTGAAGGGGTCCCTCTAGTTCCTTCTTATTTTTGCACTCCAGGTCGTCTGTTGTTCAATTTATTTTTACTTTGACTTATCTGTTTGCAATCTTCTCACTATTTTGCTCTGATTGTTGCTACAGTGTCTTGGAGTGCTTCTTATCAGATTGGGGAGGAGCTTCAGTAGTGTGTCAACACTGCCCTCGACAACACGAGCTCATGCAGGGAGCTGCTCACAATCTACAATCTAGTTGAGTTTGGCCTCGTTCCTGAAGAGGACATGAGCGGAGTTCCTTCTCGCCTGAAGAGGCCTGTGGGTACCTCAGATCGTCCGAGCAGTTCCTCAGCTCTATTGAAGAGGCCTCGCACCGACACTCCTACTTCGCCGGTTCGAGCTGCACCCTTGCTTGGGATACAGAGCGAGCAATAGAGGGTGTGGCCCTCAGGGTTTGGAGGACTGCTGCTTCAGCTCGACCTTGCTCAAGACGCGTACAAGAGTAGTAGAAGCTTGACATTGCCGATCCCTACCTCAAGGACTTTGCCAAACAGATGGAGAAGAAGTTCTTGGAGGGGATAGAGGCTTCTGGTGCTGATGATGAGCTGCTGTCTTCAAGACCAAGACTCTGGACTCTAGGGGGAAGATCAAAGCAGAAAACCAAAATTTGAGACAGAGTCTTGAGCAGAAGGATGAAGAGGCGGCGAAGCTTCGCGAGGAGATCTCCATCTTCGAAGAGAGGGCAGCCATGTTAGAGTCCAAGGCACTCCAGCTCGAGAAGGAGTTGTCTATGGTCCGGGATGAGCTGCTGAATGCTCGAAAGGATCTAGACATGTAGAGGTTCTCCTTTGAGAAAACCATGGAAGCAGAGACTTCTCGCCTTTAAGGGAGGGTGGATTCCTTGGAGGGCCGGCTCGTGACAGAGTATAACGACGGGGTCACTTTCAGCTATGAATGCCTCGTGTCTGTTCTGGGCAAGGAATATCCTGACGTGGATATATCTAAGCTCGAGGCGGGAGTTGATGCATACATGCTCGAACCTGATGCCTCGAATCAAGAGCCGAAAACCCCTTCTACTCAGGCCCCTGTCGAGACCGAAGAGGCTGCTCCTCCTACTGCTCAGATCTCCCCTGCTTCTGCTGCTGCCACAGAAGGTGCTCCGATCCCCGAAGACCTCGCTCCCACTGCTAGCCCTAAAGCTCCAGCCAACTGAAGATTTTTCTCTTTTTTTTTTTGCACTTGTATTTTTCGATAAATGAATAAAGAACATGCATTGGATAGTTTGCCCTTGTGCTTGTATATATATTTTTGCCTTGCATTTTTCTGTGAGATTTACTCCAAGCCTTTGCTAAATAAATTTTAACAAATTTTAGGCCCTTTGTTTTTCTTCTCTGAATCATTTCTGCTTGTTCCCTCTCCTGGCTTATGCATGACAGAGTCTTGCCTTAGGTTAGGCTTATAGACCTCTGTTTCTTTTATGAGATTGATCTGTTCGAGCCAGTATTTGGCTTATACTTGGCCTTTGCATTTTCTTCGTGAGCTTGTTCTGCTTGAGCCTGCAATTGGCTCAAGCTTGTCACCATCTCGCCTTAAACTTGGCTTAGAGACTTCTGGCCTTTGCGTTTTCTTTGCGAGCTTATCTTGCTTGAGCCTGTGATGGCTCATGCTTGGCACCGTCTCGCCTTAAGCTAGGCTTAGAGACTTTGGCCTTTGCGTTTTCTTCGTGAGCTTATCCTACTCAAGCCTGCAATTGGCTCACGCTTGGCACCGTTTCGCCTTAAGCTAAGCTTAGAGACTTCTGGCCTTTACGTTTTCTTCACGAGCTTATCCTGCTCGAGCCTGCAATTGGCTCACGCTTGACACCGTCTCGCCTTGAACTAGGCTTACAGACCTCTGGCCTTTGCGTTTTCTTCGCGAGCTTATTCTGCTCCAACCAGCAATTGGCTCACGCTTGGCACCGCCTCGACTTAAGCTAGGCTTAGAGACTTCTGGCCTTTGCATTTTCTATCTTATCCTGCTCGAGCCTACAATTGGCTCACGCTTGGCACCGTCTCGCTTTAAGCTAGGCTTAAAGACTTCTGCCCTTTGTGTTTTCTTCCCGAGCTTATCTTGCTTGAGCCTGCAATTGGCTGACGCTTGGCATTGTCTTGCCTTAAGCTAGGCTTAGAGACTTCTGGCCTTTGCGTTCTCTTCGCGAGCTTGCTAGCTTCAACTTGTTTATATTGAATTAATATTGGAAGCATTTTTCTTGCTTTTATTCATGTTCAGGATTTTATACATCTTTATTTTTAGGAGGAACTAGATATTGATGCTTACAATACAAAGGAACTTACTGGAAATACTTTATCAGATGTTGTGCATTGTACGGCCTTTTGACCTCTCGCCCATCGGGATAGGTCAATCTGTATGCTCCTGGACCGGCAATTTGAGACCCTATAAGGACTTTCCCAATTCGGGCCTAACACACCTTACTTGGGGTCCTTAGTGTTCTAATTGACTCTTAAGAGTATCCAATCTCCCACCTAAAATCGGCGAATATGTACATTCCGGTTGTAATAGCGGGTCACTCTCTGCTGGTACTCTGCTATCTTTGCGACGACTCTTTCCCTTTTTTCTTCTAGAAAGTCCAAGCCTGCACACATTTGCTCATCGTTTTGTTCTTCATTGAAGTGCTCTGTTTGGTGTGTTCCCATTTCTATTTCGGCGGGGACAACTGCTTCATGCCTAAATGCCAAGGAGAATGGGATTTTCCCTGTGGCCGTTTTGTGTGTGGTTCTGTAAGCCCACAAGACACCAGGCAACTCGTCAACCCAAGCTCCCTTTGCTCGTCGAGTCTGGTTTTCAGGAGGCGTTTTGTAGTCTTATTTGCGACTTCTACTTGCCTGTTGGCCTGTAGGTGTGATGGAGAGAAAAACTTTAGCTCTATTCCCATGATTTTGTAGAAGTCTCTGAGCTTGTTATTGTCAAATTGTCTCCCGTTGTCCGTTACCAACGCGTGGGGAATCCCATACCTGCAAATCACATTTTTCCAAATGAAGTCAGTGGTCTTGCTTTTTGTGATACTACTCAAGGCCCCCACCTCAACCTATTTGGTGAAATAATCAATTGCCACCACGACGTGGGTCACAGATGCTCTCCCCTTTGGTAACGGCCCTATCAAGTTGATTCCCCACTGGGCAAATGGCCATGGAGAATTCATCACTGTGAGGTTCTTGAGAGGCTGGGACATGTAGTTAGCAAAACTTTGACAATTCTTGCAGCTCTTGGTCTTCTCTTGTGCGTCTTGGTGCATACGGGGCTAGAAGTATCCCTGCCTTAAGGCCTTGAAAGCCAAAGACATTGCACCAGAATGGTTCCCGCAAATTCCTTCATGTATTTCCTGGAGAACAGAATCAACTTCCTCTTGATCTAAACACCGCAGCAGTGGGAGAGTGTATGCTTGCCTGTACAATACCCTATCAACCAATGTATACCTGGCCGCCTTACACTTCAGCTTCCTTGCCTGAGGTAAGAAACAATTGGTTCCATCCAAGTGTTGCTCGATGATAAATTCATCACCTCGTCTTCCTGCTCGATGCTCGAGCAGGTCTTGATTTCTAGCGGGATAGACTTTGGTATTTTGGGGTCAGATGCAGCGGCCATTCGTGCTATCTTGTCAGCTAGAAAATTCCTCCTTCTTGCAATCTACTCCACCTCGACTGCTCAAAAATTCTTTATTAGCTACTTTACCTTCCGAAGGTAAGCCTCCATCTTCTCGCCTTTTGCTTGGAAGCTTTCGTTGAGGTGATTTGCTATTAGCTGTGAGTCTGTTCGAAGCTTTACCACTTCTGCTTTCACTACTAGGGCGAGCTTCAATCCTGCAATTATAGCCTCGTACTCGACTTGGTTATTGGTGATTTCAAATTCCAACTTTACGGCATACTGCACCTCTACTCCTTCAGAACTGAGAAGCACAACTCCTGCTCCTGCTCCCTGATCTCCACACGACCCATCCACCGTGGCTGTCCATGCGTTGGTCGGGATAGAGGGGTCTGGTAAGTTCTCGCTATCCATCTCTTTATTCCTTTCTGTGCATTCGACCACGAAGTCAGTTAAGGACTGGGCTTTTATTGCTGTTCGGGGTTGGTAGCTGATGTCGAATTCACTAAGCTATATCGACCATTTTACCAACCTTCCGGTGGTCTCTGGCTTGTGCAGAGTTTGCTTGAGCGGTTGGTCCGTCAAAACTGTCACCGAATGCGCTTGGAAGTAAGGTCTCAGTTTTCGAGTCGCCGTCACTAGGGCCAGTGCCTATCTCTCCATTGGTGGATATCGAGTTTCAGCCCTCAACAAGGCTCTGCTCGTGTAATAGACGGGCTACTGCACCCCTAACTTTTCTCTCACCAAAACCGAGCTCGTTGCCCATTGCGACACAGCTAAATACAAATACAGAACCTCCCCTGCACGAGGTGTTGACAGTAACTGGGCTTTTAGCAGATATTCTTCAACTGCTGGAATGCCGCCTCACATTCCGGTGTCCATTTTGTCTTTCTCCTTTTTTTCATTTCCTGGAAGAAGATGCAACACTTATCTGTAGCTCAGGAGATAAACCTATTGAGGGATGCTAATTTCCCTGTCAAGCTTTGTATCTCCTTGAGAGTATGTGGGGACTTCATCTCCACCACTGCTCTTATCTTTTTCGGATTGGCTTCGATTCCTCTATGACTGACTATGAAGCCCAAGAATTTTCCAGAACTAACTCCAAAGGCACATTTCTCTGGATTAAGCTTCATCCAATATTTTCTTAGGAGCGCGAAGGTTTCTTCCCAATGCTTTACATATTCCTCCGCGTCCTTTGACTTGGTGATCATATCGTCCAAATAAACCTCCATTGTTCGGTAGATCAGTGGCTTGAAGACCTTGTTCACCAGCCTCTGGTAGGTTGCCCCTATATTCTTCAGGCCGAAGGGCATGACCTTGTAGCAAAACAAGCTTTGGTTGGTGATGAAAGCTGTGCATTCCTCGTCTGGCCAGTGCATGGGAATTTGGTTATAACCCGAGAATGCATCCATGAAACTAAGCAGTCCGTGTCCCACTGTGGAGTCCACCAGCTGGTCTATCTTCGGCAACGAGACTCTATCTTTCGGGCAGGCTTTATTCACATTCGTGAAGTCCACACACATTCTCCATTTTCCACTTGGCTTCTTTACCAACACCATATCTGAGATCCATTCAGGGTAGGAAACTTCCCTTATGAATCCCGCCTTCAGTAACTTCTCCACCTCACAGTTCATGGCCTTATACCTTTTTTGGTTGACGCATCTCCTCTTCTGCCTTACTGGCTTGGCGTCCTTCCGTATGGCCAGCCTGTGACATGCCACCTCCGGGTCAATCCCGGGCATATCCTTGTGTGTCCAAGAGAATACATCTAAGTGTGCTTGCAAACACTCGACCAGATTTTCCCTTAAATGCCCGCTAATGCTCGAGCCGATCCGGACCTTCTTCTTGCGGTCGTCTGTTCTTACTCTAATTTCCTCCAGCTCCTCAACGGGCTCCTGTCTTCCATTCTTCGACTCCCCCCTCGAGTCTAATGATGTTACTTGCATAGTCTCCTTAGCCGCCACAGTATAGCAGCTCCTCGCGACCCTCTGGCTGCCCTTGACGACTCCTACAGCTCCGTTTACTCGGTATTTCATGGCTACGTAGTGGGTGGATAATACCAATTAGCTGATTCTCATGAAGGGTCTCTGCAATATTGCTTGGTAGAGGCTGACTTCATCCACCACTATAAAGTCTAGCATCATGTTCTTTTCAAAAGGCCTCGAGCCCATAGCCACAACCAACTTGATGATTCCCAGAGGGGTCAGCTTTCCTCGCCCGAACCCTTTCAGGGAAGTGTTTGTCTGCTCGAGGCTCACATCTGTCATTCCCAAGTCGTCGAGTGTGGACTTGAAGAGAATGTCCACCGAGCTCCCTGAATCCACCAACATTCAATCGACCTCCTTATTAGCTACTTTTGCCATCACAACCAAGGCATCTTCGTGGGGGTACAGTACCCCTTCTTCATCCTTCTCTGTCGACATGATGGCCAGCAGCGGCGTATCTGCAATAGTTTTTCCGGGCCCTGTTTGAATTTCCCGCCATCGTGGGTCCTCCTGAGATCACTCTTGTAGCCAGTGGTTCTAGGTCCATGCCATAGGTTCGGTCATCCTCCTCTGACTGCTGCTCGAATATCGGATGGCCCCCCTCAATAAACTCATCTAAATATCGGTTTATAACCAGGTCCTCCACCTGGTTCTTCAAATCCTGGCACTGTGACGTTGAGTGGCCGTGGTCACCGTGGAAGCGGCAAAACCGTCCCCTATCTCTTCTTCCAGCTGGTTTAGCCATTGGTGTTGGAGGGCTCAGCAATCCTCGCTCCTCCGCCACTTGGAATATTTCTTCGAGCGATACCTTCAGTGTCGTGTATTGTCTGTAGGCGGGGCTCTGCTCAACCACCTGTATCGCCCGATCCCGAGGGAAGTTTCCCGGGGGAGGGGGTAATTGACGGTCAGATCTGTTGTTGTTCGGCAGAGGGCGGTTGGGTGGTTGATTACAGGGTATGTGGCTATCATGTTGTCGGTATTCCCTAGGGTCGCGGCCGAGGGATCGGCGAGGTGGAGCGGGAGCTATTCGCGGTTGGGGAGCTCTCTGACAGGGATTATAGGGAGCAACCCGATCCCTTATCACCTTGGAAGTCAGTGTTCCTCAGGCAAGACCTCCTTTTTCCTTCCTCTTCGTTCCACTGCCATGTTCGCTTCTTAGTTGTACAGCATTTTCCTCTTCGATGACCATGTCCATCTTTACCTGTTACGCATCTGAATACAAACAGATCGAAGGGCTCCATAAATTTTACCATGGCCTCCCCATCCTAATTCCATCCTTTAGCCCCCTCAACGCCTAAGGATCGTTGAATGCCCCAAGATCCAGAACCAATCGGTGGTACCTCTTGACAAATTCTACGAGGGGTTCTCCCTCCCTTTGTCTTATCTCCGACAACTCCATCATGTTATCTTCGGGGCTCACTACGCCCCGAAATTGCTTCGCAAATTCTCTGCACATTTGTTTGAAGCTCAGAATGCTTACCCACGGTAGCCTGCGGTACCATTCTCTCGCCCTTCCTCTAGAGTGAGTGGGAAGGCCCTGCACTGCTGGACTGCCGTCAGGCCCTGCACTGCTGGACTGCCGTCAGGCCCTGCACCGCTGGACTGCCGTCAGGCCCTGCACTCCCGTCATGTCGTTGAACCGTTCTATGTGCACCAGGCGGTCACTCTTCCCTGAAAACCTTAAATCCAGGAAACGGAAATCTCGGGGGATTGTTACGCCCATGATCTCCGATGAGAGTGGGGACTCGTTGTCCAGCATTATCCTCCAACACGGACCTTTCCCATTTCCCTGGAGGTCTTCTACAACCTGTGCCAACCTTCGTACTTCCCCTTCTAATTCTTTCGCGCGGGAGGTGGGTGCCATGTCTTGCAAGTGCTTACGGTATCCCCTTTCCTCTAGATTCATCTCTTCCCTCCCGGCAGTATTCAGCGTCTTCGATCTTTGGGCTTCATCACCCACCTGTTCTCGAGCGGGGACGTTCTCACGGCTGGACTCAGGGATGTCATGGCTTGCTTTCCTCTGTCCTTCCCTGAGTTACTACAGGATGGATGTTAGTGTTTTCATTTGTTTCTCCATCCGATCCATCCTCTCCTGGATTTCCCTATTTTAGGCCTCGTTGGCCACCTCCTTCAAAGTCACTGACTCTTCCGGACTCATTCCCCTCCTGCTATTTCCCCTCATTGTTGCGTTTGTGTTTCTTGAATGTGTTGGGAAGTTAGGCTTTTTGGACTGATCCCCACAGACGGCGCTAAGATTTTGATGCGGTTTTCTGCTTGCTCTTGAATGGTGTCAAAATCCTGCTCGCGGGATGCTCGAGCAGGAACTCTCGCCAACCTCTATTCTCCTCTATTGACCGGAACAACGATCTCCTTGGGCCTGCACTCACAAAAAACAAGGTTAAGGGTCGCCGGATATTTTTTCGGCGAAAACCCTCCGACGCTCAATTCAGTGATCGAGTTATTCTTTTTGTATCCATCTTTCTTAGAGAGACCGGAGAAATAAAAATGATTTTTTGATCAAAGTGTTCGTAGCTCAAAAATGACAAAACCGTGAGAAAAAAAAATCTGAAAATTATGGAACCCCGCAACTTACACGTCAGTTTCCTTTTATTCTTCATTTTTCCTGCCTTTTTTCCCTCCGGGGCCATTCACTCTCGCATCGATGGGTTAGCAGAAAAGCACAGAGCAATACGTCAGCTTAGAAGTGAACATGTAATCGTCAATAAGATAATCTCGCCTAAGAATTCATAAAAAGCAAGATAATCAACAAATGGCCTGATTATGGTGTCGGGCATGCGCGCACGAAATGATGACACTGTGGGGGTGTGTGCCGGCAATCGGTAATAGTCACGACACCATATCGCGTGGGGTATTGGTCAGGCATCGATCGTTGCATTGAGTCACTGACGAGATGGGTCAGACTGTCTCGAACCGGCTGTACTTGAATCTTGCATCCACTTCGTGCCATCGCTGACTGGGATGGGTCATACTTGACTGTTTGAAGACCTCGAGTAGGAGAAGGAACTCGTGTTTCGACCAGCCTTGGGGCACTCAATCTTGACCAGCCTTCACGCTTGGTAAGGCCGTCTTCGTGCCAGCGGTCAAGTCTTCTACTCAAGATGGGATGACCTCGAGGTCTTTTATTCGAGCTGGATTGGCCTCGAGGAGACCAGCTCGATATATTACCCAAATATTTACAGTGGAAAAACATATTGTATCATATAATTTGACTTTGAGCTAGTAGACATGTGAAACCTTCATTAAGCACGAATTATAATGTTAATTGTTCCAACAAATAGCTCTAATGACTTTATTTTTTCAATAGTTAACTTCACATCCTTGTAGACTCAGATGGGAATGTGCCTCTATGAGAGGCCATGTTAGGTGTTCACGAACACGTGGTCAAACTGTTGATGGAAAATGGTGCAGAAATTGACTATCATGTAGTGGGATATCATATAATATTATTTTGATATTGTTGTACCAGTGTAGTACTTATCCCGATGATACTATCGTGATGATATTGTTCTCATAATTGATTATAGATGATGTTTTATTGATATTTGTTTAGGCAATGCCGAGCAGACCCCCTCGAGGACAATCCAGCCAGAGTAGAAGACCTAATCGCTACCTAGCACGAAGATACCCTTGCTAGGTGTCAAAACTGGTCGAGGTCAAGTGCTCCAAGGTTGGTCAAGCTGTGATCTTCCCATCCTACTCGGCTATAAGAGGTCTTCGAACCACCAAGTAGGACCCGGTCATGTTGTCGAAAGCACCATGAACAGAGGGGAATCAAATCTCAATCAGAGTAGACCTAAGCATGACAGCCCCTCCTCCCGACAACTTGTCACGACGATCGATGCCTAAAAGGCGCCCCACGCCGCAGGGTTTCGTCACTTTAACCGATGACCAGCGCATGTTTCTACAATGTCATCATTAAATACGGACCTACACGGCACCATCATTATGTCACAAGAACCCATACCCACCTGACACAGGTACAATTAATGCGGAGGTGGGCGTCCAAACAAAGGGGGTGGAAAAAGAGGAGGATAAATATCAGACGAGAGACAAGGATCCTCTCTCTTTTTCTTTTCTTGAACCTTGGATTCCAACTCCAACCTTGGGACCCAGTCTTGGATTTTCTTCCTTCTTTCACTTCTCTAAACTTTCTAAATTTTTTATTTTTTCGGTCTCAAATTAAGGAGGATATAAAAGAATCAACCTGATCACTGACTTGAGTGTCGGAGGGTTTTCACCGGAAAATCATTCGGTGACCCGTGACACCTTTTCAGTGGACACAAGTCAGAAGACATCACCGTTCCAGTAAACGAAGAAAGGCAGGAGCCAGCAAGGAATCCTGCTCGAGCAACCAGTGAGCAGAAGTTTACAGCATCATTTGGGAACAAGAAGAAAACCGCACCAACATTTTGGCACCGTCTGTGGGGATCAGTTGAAAAAGACTGAATTCCCAATATAATCAAGAAGCAACGTGATAATGAGAGGAAATAACAAAAGACGGGTAAGCCCCGAAGAATTGGTAACCTTGAGGGAAGTGGCCAATGAGGCTCGAGGTAGGGAGATACAAGAAAGAATGGACAAGATGGAAAAACAGATGGAGTCGCGGACGTCCATCCTACAGGAGATCAGGGACGGGCAGGGGAAGGCAAGTCATGACATTCCCGAATCTAGCCGTGGGAACACTTCCACTGGGGAAATGTAGGAGACTAAGCCTAGAGGCATAAAGTACAGAATGTTACTGGAATAGAGGAGATGAACCTAGAGGAAAGGGAGTCCCAACAGCACTTGTATGACACGGCACCTACTTCCCGGTCGGAGGAATTGGAGGGAGAAGTGCGTAGGTTGGCGCAGGTTGTTGGAGGATAATGTTGGACAATGAGTCCCCACTCTCAACAGAAATCATGGGTATCACGATCCCTAGGGATTTGAAGTTTTCCATGACTTGAAGTTTTCAGGGAAGAGTGACCCGCTGGTGCATATAAAACGTTTCAACGACATGGAGTGCAGGCCTTGACAGCAGCCCAAAGGTATAGAGCCTTCCTGCTTACTTTAGAAGGAAGGGAAAGAGAGTGGTACCGCAAACTACCACCGGGGAGTATTCTTAGCTTCAAATAAATGTGCATGGAATTTACTGAGCAGTTCCGGGGGGCAGTGGCCCCCGAATATGACATGATGGAACTAGTAGAGAAAAAGCAGAAGGAGGGGGAGTCCCTCCGAGAATTCGTTAAGAGATACCACTGAGCAGTCTTGGATCTCGGGGCATTCAATCACCCCCAGGCACTGAGGGGGTTGAAGGAAGGGGTGAAGATGGGAAGACCCTGGTACAACTTACGGAGCCCCTCGATCTGTTCATACTCCAATGCATACGAATAGATGAAGATGGACATAGTCATGGAGGAGGAAAAAGTAGTGAAGCTAAGGAGCGAGCAGAGTAGTAAGACAAAGCGGAAAGAGAAAGGGGGTTTGCTCGTGGCGCGTCTACTTCTAAATGAGTAAGGGACTGGGTTGCTCCCTCTAACCCCTACTAGACGGCTCCCCTGCCGCAAGTGGCTCCTGCTCCACTTTGCAGGTCCCCAAGCCAAGACCGCAGAGAATATCGGCAGTACAACCGCAACCCACCTCGCAATCCCCCCGTAAATTGGCCTATGTAGAGCAACAATAGAGCCGACCGCCCATTGCCACCACACTTGGGAAACTTTCCCCGGGATAGAGCAGTGTAGATGGTTAATCAGAGCCCCGTCTATAGACAATACACCCCTCTGAAGGTGTCACTTGAGGATATGTTTCAAGTTGTAGAGGAGCAAGGGATGTTATGTTCCCCAACGCTGATGTACAAACCAGCAAATAGGAGGTGATCATGGAGATCATGGCCACGCGACGTCGCTATGCCGTGAGTTAAAAAACCAGGTGGACGACTTGGTCAGAAATTGGTACATGGATGAGTTCTTTGAGGGGGGACACCTAGTAGTCGAGTAGCAGTAAGCAAGGTATAGTCAAGCTTGTGACATGGACCGCGAGCCACCTGCTGTAAGAGTAATAAAAGGAGGGCCTATGATGGCAGGAAATTTAAACAGCGCTTGAAAGAACTACAGCAGATACGCCTCTGCCAGTCAGTAAGATCTGCTCACTGTGCCCACCGTAAAGAGTGCCAAGATCTGACAAGTGCCTATCATGTGGATGGAGGAGAATGAAGAAAGAGTCCTGTACCCCCATAAGGACACCTTGGTGATAAGGGCGGATGTCGCCAATAGAGAGCTCAATAGGATGTTGGTGGATTCAGGCAGTTCGGTGGATATTCTCTTCAAGTCCATTCTCGATGATATGAGAATAGTGGATGTAAGGCTCGAGCAGACAAGCACCTCTCTAAAGGGATTGGGTGGGGGAAGGCTAACCCTCTTGGGGATTGTCAACATGCCAGTGATTATAGGCTCAAAGTCCTTTGAGAAGAACATGATGTTGGATTTCGTGGTTGTAGATGAAGTTAGCCCCTACCAGGCAATATTAAGGAGGCCTTTCATAAGGATCCGCCAATCGGTGATGTCCACCCACTACTTAGCCCTGAAATATCGCGTGAATGGAGTGGTGGGAGTTGTCAAGGGCGATCAAGGTATCGCGAGGAGCTACTATGCCACAGCGGCAAAAGAAGCATTACAGGTAACGTCGTTGGACGCGATGGGTGAGTCTAAAAAGAGAAGGCAGGAGCCTATTAAAGAATTAGAGGAAATTTTAATTATGTCAGGATCGGCTTGGGAATTAGCGAGCAGCTGAGAAAAAGTCTGGTCGAGTGCTTGCGAGCACACTCTAATGTATTCACCTGGACGCACGAAGATATGCCTGGGATCAAACCAAAGGTGGCATGCCATAGATTAGCAATAAGAAAATATGCTAAGCCAGTCAGGCAGAAAAGGAGGTGCGTCAATCAGGAGAGGTATGAAGCCATAAATATTGAGGTGGAGAAGCTTCTGAAGGCGGGATTCATAAGGGAAGTCAACTACCCTGAATGGATCTCGAACATAGTATTAGTAAAGAAGGCAAGTAGAAAATGGAGAATGTATGTAGACTTTACAGATTTGAACAAAGCCTGTCCAAAGGACAGCTTCCCATTGCCAAAGATAGATCAGCTGGTTGATTCTACAGCAGGACACGACCTGCTCAGCTTCATGGATGCCTCTCAGGCTACAACCAGATCCCCATGCACGGGCCGGACGAGGAGTGCACGACCTTTATCACCAATCAGGCCTGTTTTCCTACAAGGTCATGCCCTTCGGCCTGAAAAACACAGGGGCAACGTACCAGAGGCTGGTGAAAAAGATTTTCAAGCAACTGATTGGCCACATGATGGAAGTTTATGTGGACGACATGATCACCAATTCCAAGGACGCGGAGGAACATGTGAAGCATTTAGAAGAGACCTTCGCGCTCTTGAGGGAATACTGGATGAATTGAGGTTGTGGAAAATTCTTGGGTTTCATAATCAGTAACAGGGGAATTGAGGCCAACCTAGAGAAGATAAGAGCAGGGATAGACATAAAGTCCCCGTGCACTCTCAAGGAAATACAAAGCCTCATGGGTAAGCTGGCATCCCTCAACAGATTCATTTCCCAAGCAACAAATAAATGCCATGTCTTCTTCCTAGAGATGAGAAAAGGGAAAAAGACAAAGTGGACACCAGAGTGTGAAGCGGTGTTCCAACAGCTGCAGGAGTAATTGCTGAAAGCCCCATTACTATCAACACTAAGAGTAGGAGAAGTTCTATACTTGTATTTGGCGGTGTGGCAATGGGCAACGAGCTTGGTCTTGATAAGGGAAGAGTCAGGGGTGCAACAACTTGTGTATTATACGAGCAGAGCTTTATTGGAGTCAGAGACTCGGTATCTGTCGGTGGAAAAGTGGGCACTTGCACTAGTAATAGTAGCTGAGGCCTTAGTTCCAGGTACACTCGATAGCAGTCTTGACAAACCAGCCACTCAGACAAATCCTGCACAAGCTAGAGACTTCAGGTCAGTTGGTAAAGTGGTCGATAGAGCTAGCGAGTTTGAGATCAATTACCAGCCCCGAATGACGATCAAAGCACAAGCCCTGGCAGACTTTGTAGTTGAGTATACAGAGCCAGACAACGAGCGAGCAACAGGCTCCCCTGATCCAGGAAAGGTGTGGACGATAATAGTGGATGGGTCATGTGGAGATCAAGGAGTACGAGTAGGAGCAGGAGTAGTCCTCCTTAGTCATGAAGGGGCAGAAGTACAATATGCCGTAAAGCTCGAGTTTAAGGCCACCAATAACTAGACTGAGTATGAGGCTATGATTGCATGACTGAAGCTCACGTTAGTAGTGAAGGCTAAGGAAGTGAAGATCCAAATAGATTCTCAACTGGTGGCAAAAAACCTCAACGAAAGTTTCCAGGTGAAAGAAGAGAAGATAGAGGCTTACCTTCGAAATGTGAGACTGTTAATTGGGAAGTTTCGAGCGGTGGAGGTAGAATAAATTGCAAGGGGAGAAAACTTTCGAGCTGACATGATAGCACGGATGGCTATTGTATCTGACCCCAAGATGCCCAAGTCCATTCCAATAGAGATCAAGACCTGCTCGAGTATCAAGCAGGAAGAGGAGGTAACGAGCGTGTCCTCGAGCAACACCTGGATGGATCCAATTATCTCTTATCTCAAGGAAGGGACATTGCCTACCGAAAGAAAAGTAAGCGAGAAAGCTGAGATGTCAAGTGGCGAGGTACACATTGATCGACGGGGTATTGTATAAGCGAGGATACACCCTGCTGCTGTTACACTGTTTGGATAAGAAGGAAGCAGATTACGTCCTCAGAGAGATACTTGAAGGGATTTGCGGAAACCATTCTGGCGCAAGATCTCTGGCCTTTAAAGCCTTGAGGCAAGGATACTTCTGGCCTTAGATGCACCAGAACGCGCAGGAAAGGACCAAAAGCTGCAAGAATTGTCAAAGCTTCGCCAACCACATAGCTCAACCTCCAGAGAACCTCACCATGGCCATTTGCCCAATAGGGGATTGACCTAATCGGACCATTGCTAATGGGAAAAGCATCTGTAACACACACCGTGGTGGCAATTGATTATTTTAATAAATTGGTTGATATGGAAGCTTTAAGCAGTATTATAGAAAGCAAAACTATTGACTTTATTTGGAGAAATACAATTTGTAGGTATGGGGTCCTCCATGCACTGGTCACAAACAACGGGAGGTAGTTCGACAACAGCAAGTTCAGAGACTTCTGTAGAAATATGGGGATAGAACTGAAGACCGAAAATGGACAAGTGGAGGCTGCAAACAAAACTATAAAGTGTATCCTGAAGACAAGACTCGATCGACAAGCTGCCTAGTGTGTTGTGGGCTTATAGGACCACACACAAACCGCCACGGGAGAGACACCATTTTCCTTGGCATTTAGGCATGAAGTAGTAATCCCAGCCAAGATAGGAATGGGCACACGTCAGACGGAGCACTTCAACGATGCGCAGAATAACGAGCAGATGTGTACAAGTTTGGACCTGCTGGAGGAGAAGAGGGAAAGAGCAGCAATGAAGATGGCAGAATACTAGGAGAGGCTAGCCAGCTACTACAACTAGAACATGCACATCTACTGATTGCAGGTGGGAAATTGGGTGCTTAGAAGGGTAAACTAAAGCACTAAAGATCCCAAGCAAGGGGTGTTAGGCTTGAACTAGGAAGGTCCTTATAGGGTCTCGCAAATAGCCGGTCTGGGGGCATATAGGTTGACTTATCCAGATGGACGAGAAGTCAAAAGGCCATGGAATGCATAGCATTTGGTAAAGTAATTCCAGTAAGTTCCCTTGTACAATGAGCATTAGCGTTCTATTTTCTCCATACTAGAAATGTGTAAAATCTTGTACATTCATAAAAGCAAGAAAAATGCTTTCAAAATTACTCGATCCCATGTGAGCAGATTAAAGCTTATAAAAAAAAATAAAATGCAAAGGCCAGAAGTCTCGAAGCCTAACTTAAGGTGAGACGGTGCCAAGCATAAGCCAAGTACAGGCTCGAGCAGAATAAGCTCACGAAGAAATGCAACGGCTGGAAGTCTCAAAGCCTAACTTAAGGCAAGACGGTGCCAGGCATAAGCCAAGTACAGGCTCGAGCAGAATAAGCTCACGAAGAAATGCAACGACCGAAAGTCTCAAAGCCTAACTTAAAGTGAGAGGGTGCCAAGCATAAGCCAAGTGCAGGCTCGAGCAGAATAAGCTCACGAAGAAATGCAAAGGCCAAAAGTCTCAAAGCCTGACTTAAGGTGAGACGGTGTCAAGCAAAAGCCAAGTGTAGGCTCAAGCAAAATAAGCTCACGAAGAATTGCAAAGGCCGAAAGTCTCAAAGCCTGACTTAAGGCGAGACGGTGCCAAGCATAAGCCAAGTGAAGGCTTGAGCAGAATAAGCTCACAAAGAAGCGCAAAGGCCCAAAGTCTCAAAGCCTGACTTAAGGCGAGATGGTGCCAAGCATAACCCAAGTGAAGGCTCGAGCAAGATAAGCTCTCGAAGAAAGGCTAGAACCGTAAGTCTCAAAGCCTAACTTAAGGTGAGACGAAGTGCCTCGCGTAAGCCATGTGAAGGCTCGAGTAGAATAAGCTCACGAATGAAGCTAAATACCGAAGCTGCAAAATCTAGCTTTGGGTAAGTCAAGAAGGTAGATACAGCCTGAATGAGCTCAAGCACAACAAGCTCACGCAGAAAGATACCGTAGCCTCAGGACTTAAAGTCTGTCTAGGTTAAGGTAGAACAACTGAAATTCATAAGGGGTTAGTCCAGTTAGTCACATTTTGGCAAGACAAGCAGAAGCAAACCATAGTCAAAGTTATGTGGGAAAGGCCCAAAGTTTGTTGAAAGTCTACCCCACAGAAGATTTTGGAATAAATTAAAAGTGCAGAGGTAAAGTAAGAAATATATGTTCTTTATTCCATTACCAAGGTTACAAAGTATATATAAAAAAAAAGAGTACAGTAAAGCCATTCAAGGGGCTTGAGCAGTCGGGCTAGCAGTGGGGGTTGGAGCTTCAAAAGTGGGGGCAGCTCGAGAATCCTCCTCAGCAGCGGGAGCAGTTGGGGCTTCAACGGGTGGAGAAGCAGCCTTTCCATACCTTGCAGCATCCAATTCTTCCTGAGCAGAAAGATCCATTAGCTCCTGAGTCCGGGCATCTTGTTTATTCATGTAAGCATCTACATCCACCTCAAGCTTGGTCATATCTAGCTCAGGGTACTCCTTGCCCAGGACGGACATAATGCCCTCATAGCTGAAGGTCACCCCTTTATTGTACTCCTCCGCAAGCTGAACCTCTAGGGAATCCACCTTATGCTGAAGGCGAGAACTCTCTGCCTCCATGGTCCCCTCAAAAGCAAACCTCTGCACATCGAGGTCTTTACGGGCGTTTACAAGTTCATCCCAGACCATGGATAGCTCCTTTTCAAGCTGGAGTGCTTTAGACTCGGCCATAGATGCCTTTTTCCTCGAAAGTGGAGTTCTTAGTGTGAAGCTTGGTCACTTCCTCCCTCTTCTGCTTGAGCGCCTGCCTCAAGCCCTGATTATCAACCTTGATTTTCCTCTCAAAATTCATGGCTTTAGTCTTGAAGGCAGTGGAGGCAGTCGTAGCCTAGCATGAGAGGCGCTGGAACATGTTAGCCAGCTCGCTAACGCTGGAGGACTCCAACTACTACACAAATTTCTCCCCATATGCCTAGCAAAATTCCTGACATAAGGGTCAAAAAAATTAGGCTGCTGCTCCTAAGAGCGTCCTAATCAGTATCTGCTCGGGACAACAGCTCTAGGGCCCCTCTGGGGTACTACTTCTGCTGTTCGCTCACTCTCCTAAGCAGGAGGGATAGACCTGATTGGGGAGGCAACGAGGTCAACTCTGGACCTTTTGGCTGGAATAGAGGAACTGATCAGTCTATCCACCGTGCTCGAAGGCCTTTTCAATCGAGAGAGAATGCCACTCATTTCTTCCTCGGAAGCAAGGCCGAACTGGAAAAGGTTATGAAGGGACAATAACTCCTTGCACAAGCTCGCGTTATCCAAGGCAGTATTGATGCGCATCTGCAGCTCATCCTTAACTCGATACGACATGCTCCAAAAGACTGCGAACAAGATCAGAAAAAATAATAAGAGAAAGTAAGCAGAAAAGTCAAAGTAGAAAACACGATCAACAGCAGACGACCTGGGGTACAAAAGTGAGAAGGAATTTGAGGAACCTCCTCGGCGGCAGAGGCTACTTGCCCCAATTCCCTCCTGCAAAGAAGAATTTACCCTTCCAGTTGCCTCCGAAGGTGGGGAGGTCAGTAATGGATTCTTGCCCTTCAAGCTAAAAGTGAGGTAATACTAGCCTGCGTCCTTTGGACTGCTCTTCAATTGGTAGAGATGCTTTATTTCATCTACCGTTGGCTCACCCAAATTGCACCACCTCCACAGGACATACAGCCCTGACAAAACCCTCCACCTATTCGGGTTCAGCTTCCCCGGTGCCACATGTAGCTAGGAAAGGACCCGAGAAAAATAGGGCTGAATGGGCAACCTAACACCCCACTTGAAACATTCTAAATAGAGGGTGACATACTCTCAAGGAGGACAGCTGGGCGTATTATTTTTACCAGGAAGACGCAGGTCAATACTGGCAGGAATATGGTACATGGTCCTAAGTCATTCTAAGTCTTGGTGTGAGGTCTCAAACCTCATGTTATCTATGGCAAACGACTCTGCCTCTGTAGTGGCTGAGTTTTCCCTACAGCTTCGGCCTTTTACAGACTTGGGTCTTTCACCGGAACCCCTCTAGTGGTCTCGGAGTCACTCGAAGAAGATGATTCTTCAGGGGACATCCAGCGGGGTTCTTGAGTAGCTGACATTTTTCTTTTCCTAGGGACACAATCTACCAATTGGGAAACCAGAAACCTAAAAAATAGAAAAAATAAGAACAAGAAGAAAGAGAAGAGTTTATACTTGAAACGGGTCTGACAAAGGCAGATAACAACGACAACGAAGAAGAAGGTGGATTTCACTTGCAGGCGACTGTTTTTTGTCTGAACAAAGTTTGAAAATAAGAAGAGGCACAGTAAAGAAATTAGGGATTTATAAAGGGGAAAGCGATTCATGCCAACAGACAGAACGTTACTCGAGGAGACGCGATTGTTCAAATAACCGACTCTTCAAAATTCAAATGAGCGGTCCGGATCAGCCCACATATCTTGCATTAAATGTGAAGTCATGGAAAAGGTTGACAGCTCAGCGTGATAAAGTAAAAAAAAAAGGAACTGGCTCGAACCAAAGTTTCTAGTCTTATCTCGTTTAACTCCCAAGACTAGAAATTGGGGGACTGGTATTTGAGGACCTCGAGGACAATCCAGACAGAGTAGAAGACTTAATCACTAGCACAAAGATACCCTAACTAGGTGTCAAAGCTAGTCGAGGTCAAGTGCTCCAAGGCCGTTCGAGCCCTGATCTTCCTATTCTTCTCGACTATAAGAGATCCTCGAACCACCAAGCAGGACCCGATTATGTTGCCAGAAGCACCATGAATAGAGAGGAATCAAAGCTTGAGCAGAGCAGACCTAAGCATGACGGCCTCTCATTCTGATAACTTGTCACAAAGATCGATGCTTGACAGGCGCCCCACGCTGTAGGGTTTTGTTACTGTAACCAATGACCGGTGCATGCCTCTACAGTGTCATCATTAATCAAGGACATACACAACACCATCATTGGGTCATAAGAACCCATACCTGCCTGACATTCCACGCCCCCAGGTTGTGCCGCAGCAACCCCTAGTTGTCAAGAAGACACAAGCGCAATTAATGCGGAGGTGGGCGTTCAAGCAAAAGGGCAAGGAAAAACAGGAGGATAAATACCAGACGAGGGACAAGGTAAAATGATCCTCTCTCTTTTTCTTTTCTTGAACCTTGGATTCCAACTCCAACCTTGGGACCCAGACTTGGATTTTCTCCCCCTTCTTTCACTTCTCTAAACTTTCTATATTTTTTATTTTTTTGGTCTCTCAAATTAAGAGGAATACAAAAGAATCAGCCTGATCACTGACTTGAGCGTCGGTGGGTTTTCGTCAGAAAATCACCCGACGACCCCTAACACCTTTTCTGTGGACACAAGCCGGAAGACATCACCGTCCCAGTAAATGGAGAAAGACAGGAGCCAGCAAGGAATCCTGCTCGAGCAACCAGTGAGCAAAACTTTACAGCATCATTTGGGAACGAGCAGAAAACTACATCAACAATATTCATGTTTAGATATGCTGATTCAATTCATATTTTGATTTTTAAATTTCAATGGAATTTATAAAATATTAAAATAATTTTTATTTAAAAAAAAAATCATTGTGACATCATATTAAAATCATCAACATGTGATAAATAACGACATGCTAAAAAAAAAAACAAATTCTGGCAAAAGAAATTTTAAAATGATTTGTCACATATGTGTAATAGATAAAAATTATCACAGGATTATGTAATAGATAAAATATTGTTACATATTTGTGACAGGGGCTACAATAATAGATAAAAACTTTGTCGAATGACAGATATGCTCTGTTATAGTAGTCAATTTTTCTAGTAGTGTCAAGAGAGTAATTCCACTTTTGAAGATGAAACCGAAGTTATTGCTCACTCTACTCTAAAATTTATGTTTTCTCCTAATGGCTTGTACAGTCTTCGTGATTCTTTTAATTTGTTTTCGTTTCTTGCATGAAAATTTCACACATATCAAACTTCTTTTGATATCATAGACTGTCGTTTCAAGATGATTAAAGAAAGTCTTACTCTTCTTTTAAAGAATCAATAGTTTCTTATGTCCTGGTATCATGCTTTGGTACCTTTTTTCAAAAAGGGATAGAGTAGTTTCTTTTGGGAGAATAATTCTTTATTGTTTAACACAATTTGACTTTGATTTCAATGATAGGGGAAGTTTATTTATATATTCATATTTATTTTTTCTTCTAAGAGCGAGCTTGTTTGATTTACCTATGATTGTTATTGATTATTTCCTTATCTTTGATGTGCATTATTTCTCTCTACATATATTGATATGAGATTATTTATCTTAAGAGAAGAGTTAATTTTCTCAATTGAATCTTAGACATGAGTATTTATTTCTTAGAGGAGACTTTTATCTTGAACTTAGAAGTGACTAATGATTTTCTTTTTTTTTTTTAGTTAGCTCTTTGTTGGTTTTGTTGCCTATGTGTAGGTTATTGCTCGTTATCTATCTTGCTTCTACACATGCCATTTGAAGACCAGAAAATTGGCTAGGTTATTTTTTTACTACAAGGATACCAAAGGTGGAAATTCTTAGGGTTTTAATTATTGGCATCAATGTGTCAATAATATTGTACTTTATTTATTCCTTTTATTAGGGATTTGTTTCCTATTATTAATAATTTGTCTAATCTTGTGAATTATTTAGATTAGATTATATGGAATATTGGAGAATATTTTTAAAGACGTAAAGAAGCAAATTAGCATGTAAGTAGTTAAAGGAAGTATATCTTAGTACTCCTCTACTAGGGTTTGGATTAAATACTACTCTTATATAAAGAGAAGTATTTCAAACATTGAAGATAGTGAAGATGACATATCTTATTTTATATCAGAGAACTAGCCAACATAGAGACCAAGAAGAAACGTTATTTGGCCGCATATAATGTTTCATATATCTATGATGTTTCAGTCTTTTTTATCAAGTCTTCATCATATCAAGTTTTCATTAGACATATTTTATTATTACTTTGGTTTCTTGAGGACAAATGGGTCATTTATTGTGTCGAGGGGATCTCAAGGAAAGCAATAAATACAATTGAAGATGAGTTGTACTTGCTAAGAAATGTCAACTAATTTAAGTAAAACAAGGTGGCAGCAAGAATAAGAAGGAGTTTGAAATTGTGTAAAAATCTAATAGGTTATAATCTTTTCATTATTTAGTGAATTATTTATTGTCAATGAATGAACAATGCAATCAACGTTAACTCGTACGAATAATATTGTATAAACAATGACAATTAATAATATCTCATGAATAGTGATCTCAAGATTAATTAATTAGGTTAATTAATTTATCTATAGTCTTTTTTTTTTTGCCTACTCACGCTAAAATAGATATAAATTCTTAACAAATACCATATCAATTGTATCATCTTAAATTTATTTTTTCATTCATTGTATAAATTGATACCCTTGTTAAAATCAATAAGAGTGAGCATTATTTAATGTTTTTCATTAATCATGTTATACAAACATTAAAGATTATTTTTTGTAACTTTCACTATGTATATATTTTTAAATTATCAAAATCAATAGTAATGTATTAAGATATTTATATCCATCCAGGTAATGTAATTTCAATTTTATGATATAAAAAAGATAAAAATATAAAATTTATTCGTAAGTAATGAAATTTATTTGTCCAGTGATTTATAAGAAATAATTTTATATAATGTAGTTTTTATAAAGTTTATAAATAAAGAGTAAAGTTAATCAGATTTTGCATGAATAAAGAATTAAAAAATCTGATTTTGTGGCCTTTAATTGTTGTGTTGGAATTAATTTCTTCTCCTTTCTAAGTTTTAATATCGTTTTATCCTATTTAATTGCTATAACTTTTAGTCAATTTTAACTGGTAAAAAACTACCTGAGCCGTAAACTTGAATTTGTTTATTTATTCTATTTAATTATTATGGACTGTAAATTCCATGTAATGGTCCAAAATCATCCTTGTATTTGAATTTTTATTTTATTTCTTGCAGAGTCGTAGTCAGTGAAGATGCAAAAAACCTCACTTATTCATGAATTCACCTTTTTAATTAAATACTATTATATAAAAATATCCAATTTCAAGATAAAAATTCTCCATTTAAAAAAAATAAAAAATAAAAAAATATCGTTAATATTTTTCCCAGATTATGTGAATGCAAGTTGGGTAATCAGATTCAAGCATTTACTCGTAAATTAAATAAGCAAGGACAAGTACTGTATAAGGTATGAAATTTTCAACTTTTATTCTTTAATTTCTTGCTTTGAATTAACTTTGATTTATTAACTACTCGAAACCACGCATTTATGAATTTTAACTTGTTGGAAAAGCAAAATGAAGGTTTTTATCAAGATTTAATCATTGAAATTCTATCAAGGCTGCCGGTGAAATCTTTAATTCGATTCAAGTGTTTTTGTAAATTTTGGTATACATTAATTATTAGTCCTAGTTTTATTTCAAGGCACCACAAAATTTACAACAATGATAATGCTCGTCTTTTTATTGAATACTGATGTAAGATATTGTGTATTACAAGCAAGATACCTTCTGGATAGCATAACTTTAGTTACATGTATCCCTTTTTTTATGTATAATATACCATTTCAAAACTTGCGACACGATGAATAAAACCAAGAACTGCTAAAGCTGCTCTGGTCCGTGCTCGGCCTAGAAATTCCTTGGTTGTTTTTAGGTTTTAAGATTTTTTCTTATTTTCCTAATTCTTCTAGGATTTTTATCATTTTTGTCTACAACTCGGATTTGGTTTCCGTTTTCTTTGCCTTTCTTATTGCAGATAAGGAAATTTTATTATAAGCTTATATTTTGGATTTGCCTATTTTGGTAAATTCACGATATTTCGGGTTTTTATAATAGGGTCTCAAAACCTTAGTTTTATTCATTTAGTTTTATTTTCAATAAAATTCATATTATTTAAAAACCTTTGGTTTCCGTCTCAATAAACTTTAAGCTTCCGTTTTTTCAGTTGGTATCAGAGCAAGTTCACTTGTCATCATGGTAAGACCACACGAACAAAGGAGTAACCGTTTCGATGACGCTGATCAAGGAATGCAGACAATGTCTGCGGAGACTATTAGACAGATAGTTGAAGAAGCAGCCTTGCAAAAACAAGGACAATGCAGATAACCCAAGGTTGGCATCGATAGAGCAAGCAATCGAGGGTCTCACACTTTCCATAAATAACATAGAGAGAAGATTGTAGGAAAGAGAAAACTGCGAGGAAGTTATTGAACCGCAAGAGCGACCTCAGAATAATTACTGTGTAGCAGTAGTGCATCAGAGCATTAATCACGAAGTAGCTCCCCAGAATTTAGAACCTCCAAGGCGAGTGCAGCCGCACGTGCGGGAAGAGTTAGAAAGCGATTCGGAAAAAAAAGATGCTGAGGATTATAAAAGGGGGCGTGGTGGGAAGATTTCATATTATAGGATTAATATTGATATCGTAGATTTTCATGGTGGGATGCATGTTGAATAATTTTTAGACTGGATAATGGATGTAGAAAATTTCTTCCAGTATATGAATATTCCCTAGGATAAGTGGGTTAAACTTGTGGCATTTAAATTAAATGGTGCAGCATCTACATGGTGGCAAAACTTACAGAATCAAAGAAGAGTTACGAAGAAGCCACTAATCAAGTCACGGCCTAGAATGCAGAGGTTGATGGAGTATTTCCTACCAGCATATTACCAATAGCAGTTGTATATACAGTATCAGAATTGTAGGCAAGGAAATCACAATATGAATGAATATACAAAAGAATTTTATCATATGTACACAAGAAATAATATAGATGAGCCAGAATTTTGGACAGTTACAAAATATCTTGGCAAATTAAAACAAGAATAGCAAGATGAGATTGTAGATGTAATTTGGGACATGGGTATAGCAGTTACTAGAGCAATGAAGTTAGTAGAACGAAAGCAGCGTGCTATTTCTAAAACCCAGTAGCGACAATTCACTAGGATGCAGAGCAGACCAAGTAATGTTGGGTTCAAAAATAAGTAGAAAGCATGGGCCAACAATAATTAGACACAACAACCAGTACAATAGTTGTTAAGGCAGCAACCATCAAGGTAGCAGCCAATAAGGCAGCAATTCCAACCACAGGTGCAGAACAACCTATACGTAAAGCCCATGTTGAATAAGTGTTTGAAGTATGGTAAATCAGAACGTCGATCAAATGAATGTCGTCAAAAAAATTTGAATTTAGTAGATGCTGAAGTTGGCGTGGCAGATGCGAATGATGATGTAGATGATTAAGAAGCCTTGAAGTTATAGGCAGATAAAAAAGAGTTGTTAAATTGCTTTGTGCATAAAATTTTATTAGCACTAAAGTTTGAAGAAGATAATCAGCGCAATAAAATTTTCAGAGCACATGCCACTATTAATGACAAGGTGAGCAACGTAATAATTGACAACAGCAATCGTCAGAATATAGTGTCCAAGGCGCTGGTTGATGTAATAGGGCTTTCAATAAAATAACATCCAGTACCTTATAGAATAGGGTGGATAAATAAAGGTACCAAAACGTGAGTGACGGAGGTGTGTCAAGTTCCTTTCTCCATTGGGAAGATGTATAAGAGTGATGTAATGTGTGATGTAATGGATATAGATGCTTGTTTGACGTCGATGCAGTCCATCGAAGAAGAGATAATGTGTATGAGTTTTGGTGGAATAGTAAGAAGGTTCGTTTGGTACTTTTGACGAACAAAAAGAAAAATTCTAAGGTCGAAGGAAAGAATTTTCTTGCTATTATCAAGAAGCATCTAGAGGAAGATTGCAATGGATGTAAAAAGCTGCAAAAAGAGGATAAACTCGAGGAGAAGGCTATTTTTAAAGAAGTACAGCCACTTTTGGCTATGTTTACTGACATTAAGCTATTGGACATGCCGGATGAGTCCACATGAGCATGCAATTTTGCAAGGACAAGTTGATGAGTTGTTGCACAAGGGATTCATTTTTGAGAGCATGAGTTCATGTGTTGTGCCAGCATTGTTGGTGCCTAAAAAGAATGGAAGTTGGCGAATATGTGTAGGTAGCAGACATATTAACGAGCTTACTGTGAAGTATCAATTTCTCATTCCTATCTTAACGAGATTTATTAGACCAATTGGACGATACTTGAGTTTTTTCAAAGATAGATTTACCCAGTGGGTATCATCAGATTGGGATTAGGCTAGAAGATAAATGAAAAACAACATTTAAAATGAATGAAGGTTTGTACGAGTGTTTTGTGATGCCATTTGGATAGTCCAATGCACCAAGTACTTTCATACGTTTAATGAACCAGATTCTTAAACCATTTTCTTGTAAATTTATTGTGGTATATTTTGATGATATTCTGGTGTATTCTATTAATTTAGTGAGGCATTTGGAGCATTTGATGATGGTTCTAGAAGTGTTAAGAATAAATAAGCTTTATATTAATCTGAAGAAGTGTAGCTTTCTACAAAATAATTTGGATTTTTTACATTTTATTATTGGTGCGAATGGGATTTAGGCTATTGAGTCAAAGATACAAGCCATTAGAGATTAGCCTACACACAAAACAGTGGGTGGAGTTAGAAGTTTTCATAGCCTAACAAAGTTTTATTGGAGGTTCATCCGTGGCTTTAGTACGATAGCTGCACCTATCACAAAGTGCTTGAAGAAAGGGAAATTCAAATTAGGAGAAGAAGAAGATGCTAATTTTGCTTTACTAAAGGAGAAGTTGTCCATCACTCCTGTATTGGCCTTACCAAATTTCAACAAATTATTTGAAATTGACTGTGATGCTTCTGGAAAATGAATTGAGGCTGTTCTTTCCTAAAAAGGGTGACCAATTGAGTATACGAGTGAGAAGTTGAATGAGGTAGGGCAGAAGTGGTCTATTTATGAAAAAGAGTTTTATACTATCCTCAGAGCATTAAAAACTTATGAGCATTACTTGATTCAGAAAGAATTTGTGCTCTGCAGTGATCATCAAGCACTAAAGTACTTAAATGGCCAGTAGAACCTGAGCAAGATGCATGTGAGATGGGAGAGTTATATGCAGAAGTTCAGTTTTATCTTGAAGCATAAATCTGGACAGCAAAATAAAGTGACATATGTGTTAAGTAGGCGAGCAACTTTACTAGTAACGCTAGTCAATGAAGTTACTAGATTTCACATGAGTCGAGACAAGACTAAGGTGTTTGTAGAGGAGCATTATTATTGGCCTCAAATAAAAAGGGATGTACTCAAGATTATGCAAAGCTGTCGGATTTGCCAAGAAGGTAAGGGACATATGCAGAATACTAGTTTGTACATGCCTAAATATTTAGTTAGATCTGTCCATGGATTTTGTAATAAGGTTACAGCGCACAAGGACGGGTTGAGATTCGATATTAGTTATGGCGGGCAGGTTTTCCATGATGGCATTTTTCATAGCATGTAAGAATACTGAAGATGCTGCTTTAGTGGCATAGTTATTCTTTCAGGAAGTAGTGATGGCATACCTACGACGAAGTTGAATTTTTGGCATTCGCAACAATTTGGGGAAGCGCAAGTATGGATAATTTCATGTGGCTCATAAAATTAATGATAATGCTTATGTACTTCAGTTACCTGACAATTGGAATATATCTCACACTTTCAATATGGCTGATTTGTTTGAATATCATCCCAATAATGAGGAGTTATACGAACCCAACTCTAGGAGGAGTTCTTTTCTAAGTGAGGGGGACTGATGTAAGATGTTGTGTATTACGAGCAAGATACCTTCTGGATGGCATAACTTTGGCTATAGATGTCCATTTTTGGCGTATAATATGTAATTTAGAAGATTGCAGCGAAACAAACAAAACCCCAAATTGCCAAAGCTTTTCTGATTTGTGCTCGACCTGGAAATTCCTTTTCTTCCTGGTTGTTTTTAAGTTTTAAGATTTTTTTTATTTTTCCTAATTCATCTAGGATTTTTATCTTTTTATCTACATCTCGAATTTGGTTTCTTTTTTCTTTGCCTTTTTTATTTCAAATAGAAAAATTTTATTATAAGATTATATTTCAGATTTGTCAATTTTAGTAAATTCGAGATATTTAGGTTTGTTATAAAAGAGCCTCAAAACTCTAGTTTTATTCATTCAGTTTTCTTTTTAATAAAATTCATATTATAAAAAATCTTTGATTTTTTTTTTAATAAATTTTAAGCTTCCATTTTACCAAATACCATCCTGATTTTGAAAGCCCGAGATGCACTTTAGTTTCAGATGAAGCTTTGATGGATTTATCATCATATCAAGTATTTGAACCTCAGATTTCCAAAGATCATGATGACTAAAGTCTTGTTATCTATGGTCCTTATAAGGGATTGTTTGTATTTACACACCTTCTTGTATAGATTTGTGGAACCCGGTGACTACAAAACTTAGACCTCTTCCAAAATGCGACATTGAACTTATAGATATCCTAGTAATAAGTATCCAATAAGTATTTTATACTGTAGGCATTGGATTTGAGTTAGATCCAGTGAATAATGATTACAAAGTGGTTTTTATATTTAAATTGAGGAATAATATTAAACAAACTGGTGCATATTTACATCCACACATTGCGTTGTACACATTAAGCACTGATTCTTGGAGATACTCAAAAATAGATGATTTGATCTCGATATTGTAGGCTTGATGTCACTATGGGAGTCGACACATATATTAATGGAATTTGTTATTGGTTGGCTCACCTACAAAATCCCGATCAATAGGAAGTAATTATTTCATTTTATATGCGTGATGAGATGCTCGAAGAGATGAAAGTCCCGTACCCTCATAACAATGAAAGTTATTGTCCTTATAGCGCTCGAGTATACAACGAGTCTCTGTTGGGATTATGTGCTCTTTAAAGCATATTGATTTTCTAATTAATAAAATATTTCAAGAATTTATTCAGATATTTTGAATTGCATTAATATTTTGAGTAAAGTCTATTTAATCATATTATATGTATTTATGCGATCACCATGTGGATTCGCAGAAGACATAAATACAAGTTATCTTATGATTAAATAAATTAAGTTCGCAGTTGATAAATAAAGTTGGGCACTTTATTTAGGTATAGACTGTAATAAATTCATTGAGTAATTTGTTTTAATCATGTATGAATTTATTGATGTAGTATGTCTACATTGAACTGGATTGCATATGAGATTTAATTAACCTAGTAATAACTGTCACACTTATTAAATCTCATAGGCATTAATCTTGAGTTAGTTATGATTTCATGATTGTAGTTGTTATTTCATTTGAATTACCAATGGGCATGACATACACATGTAGTCAAGATTACCCGGTATCTTCGTGAAAGCAATTACAAGTATTGAAATTGTAGATTAATAATATAGAATTTGTACGACACATCTCTTGATGGGTTTTCAGTACTTGATCATAGAATTCTCTGGCCAGAGTGTCTCAACATAAATAAGTATGTTGAAAATGATCATTAGAGAAAACCAGTAAGTATCAAGGAACAAGATGTAATTAAATTGATTGGACAGTTGAGATATCAATTTAAATTAACGACATGGTACAAAGGATTGTGCAGTAAAGAAATCAATGTGGCTTGGGTGAATTATATTCAAGCATACAATTATGTAGGTCAGTTCCAATCTTATAGTGGAGTAGAATTGGAATTAAATAATTATATTTGTTTAATTACAAATTTAATTATTGTAGCCACTATTGTATGTTTCCAAATGATCCCCGGGTTAGCTCATTTAATTGACAACACCATTACTGGACCCAAAAGCAAGAAAAACTGCCATATTAGATGAAAATCATAATTATAATATTTGTTAAGGCCTAGTATGTTATATTCAAGTGTAAATGGGGGCTTGTAATATTTTAAAAGGTAGTCTCCTAGTTAGTTACACATTCCTTCCACTTTTAGGTAAGTGGAGAGATAGTTAAAAAAATGAATTCTATTATAAAAGGGGCTTTATTCTCTTAAATTGAGAGAAGAGAATCCTAGGGATTTTAAGAAAAATACAGAAGACATCTAAGAGGAGCCAGTTGCAATTGGGGAGTGGTGAAACGGACGCCCACACGTCCAGCGTTGATCAAACTTGAGTCATAGCCTGAAAGATCGTTTGGAGGCGGATCTACAACTCTCAATTGTTCATCTTCTCGAAACATCAAGGTATGAATTTCTAGATTACTTAATTCTTATATGTTGTATGAGATCGATCCTAAAAGGTTTTAATTGAAAAATTAAAAAACCTATTTTTATTCCCTTCAGTCTCTTCATTTGATAACTCAAAATAAGCTCAGTAGTTGTTATGACATATGGTTGATGAAGCAACAAAGTTAATGGAAAAAACTAATGGCTGCTGTGAGATCTTAATACCCAAGAGTTGAGGTATATTTAGTTCGATAAAAGTTTTAGAACGTGGAAATGGCTATATTGATATAAACAGAGTTTACTTTCCATCATGTGCCAAGGCAACTAGCTGTGAACATTTGGTGTGTCTGAAAACAGAATAACCATGTGATAAAATCACTAGTATAGTGTATGGTTTATGGTCGAGTTAATTGTTAAAATGAATCTGGGTTGATGATAGAGGGGAATCAAAGGACAACATGGTTTGTTTTTACAAAGTTCTTTGAGAGATTAATAAACGATATTTTCAAATATCGGCAGGCTTGTTGCTGTGAAATATTCCTATATTTTTCAAATGTAGGAAAAATTTACTAAAATTATAGAACGTTTCAGCTAGAGGGAACAAATAGCTAAAAGAATAGTCGGTAACTAAAATAATAAACTAAAAAACAAGAGATAATAACAGCCCAAAAGTGCAACGCACGATCACCTATGAACAGTGGCCTGAGCGAAACTTATAAGAAATACCAATGAGCAAGTAATATACAGCCCCTGCATCTTAGCAGAATCAATAGGAAGAATAATACCCATCACCATCATGACATACGGAGAAATGATTAAATATCAGAAGAACTATTTCCTTTCTGATAAATATGAGTAAACCTGAGCACCATAGAATTGAGAAGAGTGAGAGAGTTGGAGCAACATTTCCAAAGATAAAGCACAGAATCACTAGATTATATGCCAACAGCGAGCGTAAGCTTTTTCACTCCTGTAAGCTCTGGAAGAAAAAGGAAGTTTTGAGTGCCAAGAAAGCAAGCAACGCCACACCAAGATTGCCTTTTCAGTCTTTGACATAACATCCGTGTTGATTAATTTGACCTTAATCCAAGATTTTGGAGGAAACAAAAAAAGCGTAACAATTCGAGGAAGCTCTGAAATATTTATGTATATATCTAATAATGATTTTGAATTTTGATGTGTGAAAATATTAATAAGATTAAACTAGTTGTAGTTAACATTAGTTATAAAATTTTGGATTCTCATTCATACTATGTTAGGAAATCGATAGGTGAAACAAGGCCACAGTTAAAATGAAATTAAAAAAAAATAAAGAACAAACACAAATTAAGACTCTAAAAATTATGTGGTTCAACTTTTTAGCCTACGTCTATGAACAAAAACAAAAGGAAAATATTTCATTAGTTATGTGAGGATTACAAGTATTGTAATGTTTTGGCCTAATTCCTAGAACCCCAATACACCCAATCTTTCACTCACTAATTACACAAGAGTACTAAAACTCTAAAACTCTCACACTAGAGGACAAAAGCTGAAAAATTGATGGAGAGGATTTGAAGCCTCTATTTATAGACTTCAAATTGCTCTCTCATTCTTCCTTTTTAATAATATTTAATATTATTTTAATAAATAAATAGAAGAAAAATCAAAGTTGCTTTCTTTATTTTCTTTATTTTGGAAATGGTGGGGCCACATACTTTGAATTCTTTATACTGACTTTCTAGAAGTTTATTGAACGCATGATTCTAGAATTTTCACATGCATACACACAACTGTTGTTTACATTCTTCCACTTGGAGATTTGATTCAGAATCAATAAATTTCTATACCATCATTTCTGCTTCACCATTTTCATGTTACTTATGTCTCTACTAGACCACAAGAGGATCTACTCTATACAAGCTTGTCAGTATTGATTGGCTTTGTCATAACATCTACTAGGCTTTCCTTAGTATGAATCTTATTCAAATAAACACTTCCGTCCTCCACGACTTCTCGAACGAAGTGGTAAATTTACTCCTATGTGCTTTATCCTAGAATAAAATGTTGGATTTATTGTAATGTGCAAGACACTCTGATTGTAAAAAAAAAAAAAGAGTTTTCCCTTGTTGTGCCTGAGTTCCTCCATTAACCTTTGTATCCAAATAGCTTCTTTGAAAGCTTGTGCATCTGCCATGTATTTTGCTTCTGTTGTAGATAAGATACAATGGTTTGTGGTTTTAAAACCTAACTTACAGTTTCTCCTACAAGTGTAAACACAAAGCCAATAGTGGATTTCTTTTTATCAAGGTCTCCTGCATAATTTAAATCCACATAGCCCTTGATAGTAAATTTTGATCCTGCATAACATAATCAACATCTTAGGTTCTTTTGATGTATCTCATAATCCTCATCATAGTTTTCCAATGCTCTCCACAAAGATTAGCCATATATCTACTAACTACTTCTACTACGTGTGTAATGTCTGGTCTTATACAAATCATAGCGAATATTGCAGTTCACACTACTGATGTATACAATACTGGAGACATCTTCTTCCTCTCTGCTTCATTACGAGAACACATACTTAGGATAAATTGAAATTTAAAGGAAGTGGGATAGAAATTAACTCACAATTTTACATGTTGAAAGGCCGTAAGATTTTTTGGAAACAATTTTTCTAAGAAAGCCAAATCTTCTTATTATGTTTGTCTTGGTAAATTTGCATCCCTATAATCTTGTTTGCTAGTCTCAAGTCCTTCATTTCAAACTCCCTAGCCAATTGTGCCTTAATTATTAGACTCAATCTTTAGTGGGACTTGCTACCAATATGTCATCCACATGCAATAGGAAAATGATAAAATCATTATCCTCAAACCTCTTGTAGTATGCACAATAGTCTGAACTGAGTATGTTGTATCTATAAATCATGATGAATTAATCAAATCTCTTACACAAACACCTCGGCAGCCTGTTTGAGAGCATATAGAGATTTATTCAACTTACAAACAAAGTTTTCCTTGCATGTTTCTACAAAACCTTCTAGTTGAAGCATATAAATTTCTTTTTGATGTTCTCCATAAAAAACATACAATTTTCACATCTAATTGCTCATGATGTAGGTCAATTGTACCATATATTGACAAGACTATTATCACTGTCATGAGTCGAACCACCAGAGAAAATATCTCGTTGAAGTCAATACTTTCTTTTTGAGCATATCCCTTTACCACCAATCTTCCATGATACCGCTCCACCTGGTCATTGCTATCATGTTTAATCTTGTAGCTTCGTTTATTTCTAATGGCTTTTCTTCCATGTGGTAGTAGTACAAGTTCTCAAGTCTTATCTTTTGCAAAGCTTCAATTTCTTCTTCCATTGTTGTCATCCACAAAGTAACATCTGTATTATTTAAAGCTTCGTGGAAAGTTGATGGCTCTCCATCCTTTGTTAGAAGATAGTTGTAATATTAATCTTTGTAATATACTCTGAGTCTCAAGTTGGTGGTCGTCTCTCACGAGTTGACCAACGAACTTCTAGAGCTTCAAAATTTACAGGTTTTTATTCCTCATACTATGGTGCTGCTTCAGAAAATCTAGATCTTTTAGATTATTTTCTAAATATATTGGTATAGTCTCTGACTTTGCTGTAAATATAACATATATGTTGATGAAAATCTTATAGGTAGTAGGATCCTACAAATGATACCCCTTTACTTCATTAGCATACCCTAAGAAGATTCACCTTCTGGATTTTAAATCTAACTTTGTTCTTCTTAAGCATTGTACATCGTACACACAGAGCATTCAAATGCATGTAAGTGAGAGTAATCAGTTGGCTTCTTGGTCCATATCTTTATCGAAGTCTTCAATTCAATTGTTACTGATAAAGACCGATTAATAATATAACAGGCTATTTTAGCTGCTTCTACCTAAAATGAGTTAGGTAAACCAGCAATCCTCAACATAGCTCTTATTATTTCTATAAGAATCTTATTCATCCGCTTCGCCACTCCATTTTATTGAAGAGTGTATACCATTATGAATTATCTTTAAACACTCAACATTTTCTCGAGTAATCATTAATGAAAGTGAGAAGTACTTTGCTCCTCCTTGGGATAAATCCATTGATTCCCAAACATCAAAATGAACTAGGTTTAGGATGTTTTTACTTATGGCATTAGATCTTCTTAACTTCAAGCTATGCTACATACTTGTCACACAATGCTCATAAAATGGTAAACTCTCTGATTTGAGCCCCAAAAGCAGCTTTCGCTCACAGAGAATCTTCAATCCTTGTTCCGACATAGGCCTAGTTTGAGATGCCACATCATCCCTAACTCTTCTCTATTTAATGTGACACACGCATCAGTTTTATGTAGTGCTTTCCCTTGAATCATGAATAATTTAGCACTGATTTTTTTTCCTTTATTAATACAAGTGTGCCTCTGATAATATTCATGATCTCATTCCTAACATGGGTTTTGCACCCAAGACTATCTATTTGTCTCAATAACAATATATTCTTCTTTAGGCCTTTGGCATGTCATGCCTCCTGAATTGTACGAATTGTGCCATCAAACATTCTTACTCTAACAGTACCAATACTAGCAATCTCTAAAGTATGGTCATCACCCATATTCACAGATCCTTCTAAGATAGGTTTATATATGTGAAACAATTTTCTCCAAGAGGTTATATATCATATTGCTCCTAATTCTAAAAGCCAAGCATCAGCTAGCCACTTACTGCCTCTAAAATAATTATTCCCTTATTGTAGAGAATCTCGCTATTATCAAAGGTACTAGCCACATAATCCCAAGCATTTGATAACTCAGGTACTTTTCTGATTGCTTCAACATTCTTTCTTTACGTGCTCTTTCGTGTCATAATTGTAGCATCTGACATTTGTTTTACTTTTTAATTTTGATCTAATATTATTGTGACTCCCACTAGGGCTACATTCTATTGATTTCCTTTTTGTCATTGATAGCACTTCCGCTTGCTGCAAACTTACCTATTTGTCTTCCTTATTCTTCCACCTGCTATCCTTATTTAATACGGAGGTTGCAACATCATAGAATATAAGATTTTTTCCCAGGTTGTTATTTGTCAAATTGATGATGAGTAGATCATACGAATTTAGCAGACTTTGAAGTTGAAGCTTTGCATGTTCATTTTCCTCTATTTTTTGACCCAACATTGTGAGTTACGAAAATAAATTCTTTCATGTTTTGATATGGTCGATTACTGTCGTAAATTCTGTCATTCAAAGAGTATAAAGTCTCCTATTGAAGAAGAACTTGTTATGTAGTGACTTTTTCCTTTACTGTCTTTCTCTCCTCCACACTGGATAACACCTCATCCACAACTTCTAAGTTTAAATCAGCAATTGCATTACTACCAATTTCACTCCATTTAGTATCATCAATTATCTCTATCAGCCTTTCTCCAATTGATACCAAGCAATTATTTTACCTAAAAATAGCCTTCAACTTCATTTTTCACAAACTAAGACACTAGAAATTATGTGGTTCGGCTTTTTAGCCTACGTCTATGTGTGAAAACAAGAATAAAATATTTTACTAGTGATATGAGTACTATAAGTATTATAATATTTCAACTTAATTCTCAGAACCACAATACATGTAATCTCTCTCACTAATTACACAAAAGTACTAAAACTCTCATACCACAAACAATTAACTTTCTCTCTTATAACAGAGAAGAAAAGCTGAAGAATTGAATGCATTATAGAGGATTTGAAGCCTCTATTTATAGGCTTCAAATTCAAATCTGTCTAGGGGTAAGCGTGAGTTAAGCGCCTTTCATGGTTCCGTCATGAGGGATGTTGACCTACCGTTAAGCGTACCTATAACAGCCTTATAGAAGAAAGGAAGAGGAGAGGAATCCCTAAGCTTCTGCTTTGGGTGGGAGTGTAGCAGGAGTAACAAAACAATTCCTATTGACCTAGTTTAAGTACTCAGCACTAGCAAATGGGATGGACAAGAAAGCTAGAAAGAGAACTGCAGCACAGAGCTTTTCTTTTGATATGTTTGTATCATTCCTCCTTTTTTTAATAATATTTAGTATTATTTTAATAAATAAACAGAAAAAAAAATCAAATTTACTTTCTTCATTTTGAAATTGGTGGAGCCACGTGCTTTGAATTCTTCATGTGGACTTTCTAGAAGTTTTTTGACATGTATGCTCACAACTTTTGTTTACATACTAGATCATGAAATTGTGACTTTATATGGCCGTGCAGTGGAAAATTAATTAAAAGTTTTAATGAGAAATTAAAGGTTGAAGTCCGTTCCCTAGGCAAAGCTCATATGCGGCAAATACAATTTGTGCCAGCTGTCGAAAGAATTGTTGTCATAGTTGGAGGCAAGATCAAGGTAGTGATGGGTACAACCTTATATGGGTGGATCTACATGGAGCCGGTTTAGGCAATTGAGCCCACTAAATACAAATTTTTTCCTTATTTCCATATTAATTTTCTAGAAAATTTATTTGAGTGGTGGCAAATTTAAAAAAAAAAATTTGGTATTATGTAAGATTTATAAATTATTAACTATTATTATAATTTTGCCTCAATAAATTAGGTTTCTAGAGCCGCCTCTGAACAAGTAAGGTTTTTTATCATCTCATCCAAACTCTAAAAAAATAAAAAATAAAAAACTAAAATAAAGATAGTTGAAGTAAGACATTGATGAACATAATGAAAGAGAGTATGCACCACCACACTTGTTTTTAATTATTAAACTATTTAATAATTTTCTTTTCTATAACTTTTGCTTTCTGTAAGCTTAATTAATTTTAAACTAATGAAGTTTAATCTGACTAAAAATATAAGAGTGTGAACATTTTTTATAGCAAATATTCTCTATACTACTCTCACGTGCATCATTTTCAAGCCTGAAGATATGAAAGCAAAATACCTTTTCCATTTGTTTTGTTTGTTGCTTTCAATATCACCTCGGATTGAACTCAAAACTCATTGACCCATCATCATCAATTTCAGCTTCTCACGTGGCCACCAAACTACAGAAAATTCGAAACTTGCAGAGCCAATGCCTCTAGATCATTTGTTATTCATGGCATCTAGCCAGTACACAAAGACAGAGAAACTCTAAATTATTACAATGGAAAAATTTTCAACATTAATAAAATGGTATAAACCAAATTCCTAGTATTGATTTTGTTGTCCTTGTACGGTATTTTAGTTAATTAAGTGTAATTTAAATTAACATAACCACCACTTATAGGTGTAGTTCTAAAATATATAGCTGATGCCCAAGCCGACAACTTCATTTAATGCAATTCCAAAGCACAGAATTGTATAAAGAGTGTATTGCGTGTGCTCGCTAGCTGCCTTTTATATTTACTTCAGGATTTTTTCTTAAAAGGGTAATTTTATAATAAATAGAGCTTATCGTAATGTTTTAGTGGCATATATTGTTGAAATATTATTTTGTAATCTGTAGAAATCTTCAATTATTAATGTTGATTTTGTGAATGCTTGAAAAATTTAAGCATTTAGAAAATGTCTAGAGTCACAGTGTTAAATATCTAACCGACAGTTATGGTTAAAACTTAAGCAAATAATGTTAAAAGCCCAACATCAATTCCATGATTCAATCTGATTACATTTGTCCAAGCCTAAGTTCAATGCTCGCTCCTTTGAAGATTTAAGATTTCTGTAGAGAATAGGAGTTGTCTCTAATACAAAAGTATCTAATGATGATAAAAATATCTAATCTAGAAATCTTTTGAATGCTTAGAGATATTTGTAAAATGTGATTGCTAAATTTATGTAATTTAATATTTATGTGGTTTGTATTAATTTTAAGTTACTACGATATCCCTAAACTCTTTTAGTCATCAAGTGAAGAGTGAAGAATTAGAAGAGATAAAAGAAGAGTGAGCTATGAGAGTTTCCAATTTTCCGAGCCGCTATAAAAATACTTATAGGAGTTATTTAAAAAAGAAAGAAAGCTGTGAGAGTTTTAGTGTCTCTTTTATAAAATATCAATAAAGCCCTTTAGCTTAATAAAATTCTACTATTACCTAAATTATTTTAGTTTGAACTATTTATTCCTCCTTAGTTTTTCAATAATTGGTATCAGACCATAGTTGTTCGGGGACCACTGTAGCAGTGTTGCCAGAAGCTCACAATAATCAAGAATTGTAGTGGAGAAGCTATAAGAGTATGGCGAGGATGATTGAGGATCATTTGGTGGAGTTTCATTGAATTATAAGGGGTTTGAAACTCTGTATGTTTGTTAGTGAAGATCAAGCTTGCTAGGCATTTTCAAAGTCTTACGAACACAATGGGTGACTATCAAATAGTTGGAAGAGTCAATAAGCTTAAGAGCAAAAATTACAATACTTGTAAACACTAATAGATCCTAATTAGAAGGTTAGCATCTCTAGGAAATTATTTGTAGTAACGATGTGAAACCACCAACTAAGGATGTCTTTGAAGAGGTATTAAAGGTCAAAAGGCCAAGTTTGCCATCAAGAATACAATTGAATAAAAGACCCTGCAATATATAAAAAGTGTCAAAACACCGAAGGAAGCTTGGGATACTTTTACAACTATTTTTTCAAAGAAGAATAACACATTTTTACAACTTATAGAGAATGAATTACTGTCAATTTTAGAATGAAACATGACTATTGACAAGTACTTCGACAAGGTAAAGTCTCTATGCCATAAAATTTCTAAGCTAGATTCTACAACTGTAATTTCTGAATCTAGAATAAATAGAATTATTGCTCATGGTTGGAGGCCCAAGTTTGGGAGCTTTGTTATAGCTGTCCAAGGTTGGTGAACCCAATCAACCATTAAAGAGTTTGAAAACTTACTTACCGATCAAAAAGATTGATAAGTAAATGAGTAGAGCCTTAGTAATGAATGATAAGGAAGTGCTCTTCACCAATATAATGAGACATCAATTCAAACGACATAATAGAGGAGGATCTAAAGAAGATGTGGATAATTCAAGAGATCACCAATAGAAAGTTAGCTCACAGATATAAGGAGCATAAAAGAATTGCGGCAATGGTGGCCACTACAAGTCAAAGAAGAATTTCAAAGGGAATTGCTATAACCGTGGAAAAAAATAGGCTACATGTCAAAAGATTACTGGTCTAAGAAAAAGTCTGAGGAGAGTAATGATGCTACTTTTAATCAAAATAAGGAGAGTGATGAAGAATAAGAAGTCAAAGCATTAGTCGGAATTGGAAAAGAAGAGCTAGCCTTTGTAGTCATAATACATGGCTGTGTTAACTACAAGTGATTTGATCATTGACTTAGGGTGTTTAAATCATATAACTAGTGATAGAGAGTAGCTACAAGGTTGCATGGTAGTACAATAAATAACTTGCGAATAGCTCACATTGGCACTATAGGTCTTACATCTTGATATGGTCTAAACAAAATGTCACTTCAAGATGTGTATTATGTCCCAAGTATGAAGAAAAACCTATGAAATACAAGCTGAGCAACTCAAGAGGGGGGTGAATTGGGGATATAAAACTTAAGCTAAGCAAACCACATAATAATTAATTCTAATGCCTTAATAGAATCAAGAACAATAAATTTAAAAATGAACAAAATAAAAGAGTAAAGGAATAGAAAACAAACACAAGGATTTTTACGTGGTTCGGCAATCACCGCCTACGTCCAAGCTTTGAAGCACATCGGGCTTGAGAATTTCACTATCCAAGCTCTCAAGTCTTCAAAGTGTCAATAAACCTTTACACCAAGAGATCGTTCCCAATCTCTTAATCTAAGTGATACTTACAACAACTCAACTTAATTTTACAATATAGTTTACAAACGATTTCTCTTACACACGCAGTATTTGTTTACAATTAAAAGCCCAAAGTGTATTTCAATCAAATGATTATAAGTTTAAAGTTCAAGAACAATTGTATACTCAATAGCAAGCTTAAATATAACTCTTTAGATAGATGTTATTTGAATATAACTGAGCCTTATTATAGTAGGAGCTGAAAACTAGCCGTTATAGACTTTTTGGATCTTAACGGTTCATTGTTAACTTGTTATTGGATCGCTGATTTGAATTGAACAAGTTACTGTTGGGCTGTAATTCAAATAGTTAGTTCGCCATTTAATGTTGTCGGTTCTCTGTTAAATGATCGGTTAGTCGTTATGCTACGGTGCTAAATAGTTTCGCTATAGTGATAAATAGTTTCACTATAGTACAATGTTCTTAAAAATATAGTTTTGAACCAAACTTTCAGAAACTATAATATATCCCAAAACTTTATAAAATCATTCTAAAAAGTCTATTTTTAGGATTTCAAAGTTTTTAAAATTTTTTCAATTTAATCCATAAACTTGAAACCAACTAACTTAATAAAATCATTATTTTCTTTAAATATAAAACCTTTATATTATGAAAATAATTATTTATTTCAAAATAAAATGAAAAATAACTTGAGCTTTTAAATGTTTAAATATACATACATTTAATCATACTAGCCTTACAATAAATATAACATTAAAGATCATTTACGCTAGTGAGATTATATAATATATGCATTTTCTATTTTACCTATGACACGTAGTTAGTTATCACCAAAATCAAAATATCGTATGGCCATATAGGTCAACAACCTACACTTAGTGTTTGGGTAATATCGGGCAGGTCTCCTCGAGGCCCTTCCAGCTCGAATAAAATACCCAGAGGTCAACCCAGCCCGAGCAGAAGTCCCGACCACTGGCACGAAGACGATCTCGCTAGACGCCAAGCTGGTCAAAGTCGAGGAATTCAGAGCCATCCGAGCTCCGAGCTCTCTTGCCTGCTCAAGGTCATCAGGTCCGCTCAGGGCTGGACAAGGACGGGGAGCTCAAAGACTGATCAAAACCCGAGCTCTCCTTTCTGCTCGCTGCAGTCAAATTCTCGAGCACAACTGAGCTACGCCAGTCATAGGACAGATGGAATGTAAGATCCAGCCCAGGGCAATCCGACCCGTTTTCTCAGAATCATGGCACACCTTTTGATGTCTGACCAGGGCCCCACAAGGGATGGTGGTGGTACTGTTGCCGATGGCCGGCACATGCCCCCACGGTGTCATCATTCCTTGCGCACATGCCTGACATGGTGATCTGGCCATGTGAACCGGGTTAAGGAGACAGTCGCGCATCCCTAGGGAATATTACGCTAATCTCGGCGGTTAGAGGGACCCAGACACCACTGACGTGGGAACGAATGCTCTCAGAGAGAAAAGGCGGGAAAAACAGAGAATAAAAGGAAACGGATGGGCAAGTTACAGGGGTTCCAAGAATTCACACAGGTTCTTCTAACTCTCATTTCTCTTTACTTTGATTTGGGATTTTTCTGGAATTCCCTTGATCCAGAAAGAAAAGTAAAAATACATCTTTTCCATTCTTCCGGTCTCTCTAATTAAGGGGGATACCAAAAAGAACAACCCGATTACAGACTTGAGCGTCGGAGGGTTTTCACCGGAACAACACCCGGCGACCCCTGACATTATTTTCTATAAGCACAGATCCAGGAGACTTCCGTGCTGGAAAAGACAGAGGAATAGGAAGAAGGAGACAGTCCTGCTTGAGCTCGAGTTAGCCGCGAGCAGAAGATTCTAGCACTGTTTGAAGGGACTCGGGAAAACTGCATCAACATCTTTTGGCGCCGTCTGTGGGGATCAGTTCAAAAAGCCTGATTTCCCAACACGTTCAGGACACACAACGCAACGATGAGAGGAAACAGTCGAAGGGGTGTGAGCCCAGAGGAATCGGTGACTTTGAGAGAAGTGGCCAACGAGGCTCAGAATAGGGAGATCCAAGACAGAATGGATCAGATGGAGAAACAAATGAAGACTATGACCTCCATACAGCAAGAACTCAGGGACGGACAGAGGAAAGCATGTAATGACGTCCCTGAATCCAGCTGTGGGAATGCTCCCATTCGGTAAAATGTGGGAGATGAAGCCCAAAGACCTAGGGCACCAAACGTTGTCTTGAGGGAGGAGACAAATATGGAGGAAAGGGGGTCTCGTCAGCACTTGCAGGATACAGCCCCAACCTCCCGTGCGGAGGAGCTGGAGGGGGAAGTGCATAGGTTGGCACAAGTTGTGGAGGATCTCCGGGGGAGCGGAAATAGCCCAAGCTGTAAATAATGCTGGACAACGAATCCCCACTCTCAACGGAGATCATGGGTGTCACGATCCCACGTGACTTCTGCTTCCCAGATCTGAAATTTTTGGGGAAAAGCGATCCACTGGTGCATATAGAGCGGTTTAACGATATGACAAGAGTGCGAGTGCAGTCGGTGACAGCAGGTGCGAGGGCCTTCTCGCTCACTCTTGAGGGAAGGGCAAGAGAATGGTACCGCAGGCTCCCACGGGGAAGCATCTTGAGCTTTGAACAGATGTGTAGGGAGTTTGCAGAGCAATTTTAGGGCGCAGTGACCCCTGAGGATGACATGATGGAGTCATCGGAAGTAAGGCGAGAGGGAGGAGAGTCCTCCGGGAGTTTGTCAAAAGATACCATAGATCGGTCCTAGATCTTGGCTCTTTTAATCATCCCCAAGCGTTGAAAGGATCGAAGGATGGGATCGGGATGGGAGACCATGGTATAATCTGTGAGTCCTTCGATTCGTTCATATTCGGACGCATATGAGCGAGTAAAGCGGATATGGTAATTGAAGAGGGGAAGGCTGCAAAGCTGAGAAGTGAGCAGGTCAATGGAGCAAAGAGGAAGGAGAAAGGAAGTCCTGCCCGAGGACCACAAGCTTCAAAAGTAGCAAGGGACCGGGTTGTCCGTCATGACCACTTACTGAGAGCTCCCCACCGAGGATGGTTCCCCTGCCACCTCGCAGGTCTCCAGGTCGGGATCACAGGGAGTACAGGCATCACGACGACCACACATCCCGCAATCAGCCACTAAGCAGACCTGAGATGAATCACAACAGAGCAGATCGCCCATTGCCATCCCCACCGAGAAGTTTCCCAAGGGATTGGGCGATATAAGTGGTGGAGCAGAGTCCCACTTACGTGCAATACACGAGGTTGAAAGTATCTCTCGAAGAGATACTTCAAGTGGCTGAGGAGCGAGGACTGCTGAGCCCTCCAACGCCAATGGCCAAGTCAGCTGGAAAACGGGACAAGGGGCGGTTCTGCCATTTCCATGGTGACCACGGCCATTCCACATCACTGTGCCGTGATTTAAAGAACCAGGTGGAGGATCTTGTGAGGAATCGGTACTTGGATGAGTTTATTGAAGGAGGGCATCCGGTGGTTGAACAGTAGCCTGAAGAAGATGACCGAGCTTACGAAATAGACATGGAACCACCGTCCACGAGGGTGATCTCAGGAGGGCCCACGATGGCAGGAAGTTCAAATAGAGCTCAGAAAAACTACTGCAGATATGCCGATGCCGGGCGGGAGGTCCTATTCACTACCCCCGCTGCCAAAAAGGCCAAGGTCCGGCAGGTGCCAATTATGTGGACGGAGGAGGACTAGGAGGGGGTGCTGTACCCTCACGAGGATGCCCTGGTTGTTAAAGCCAACATAGCGACCAAGGAAGTTGACCAAATACTGGTTGACTCGGGAAATATCGAGTAAATGGGGCTGTAGGGGTCGTGAAAGGCAGCCAGAGGGTGGCGAGGAGTTGCTACGCTGTAGCGGCCGGAGAAACCATGCGAGATAACCTCACTGGACTCGAGAGGGAATCAAGGAATGGAAGGCAAAAGCCAGCTGAGAAGTTGTAGGAGGTCGAGGTGAAAGCAGACGACCCCGAGAAGAAAATCCGGATCGGCTCGGGCATTAGCGAGCAGTTGAAGGAAAAGTTGGTGGAGTGTCTGCGAGCATACGCGGATGTGTTCGCATGGACGCATGAGGATATGCCCAGGATTGACCCGAGTGGCGTGTCACAGTGGCAGTCTGGAGAGATGCTAAGCCAATGAGGCGAAAAGGAGATCGTCGACCGGAGAGATATGAAGCCATCAAATCGCGAGGTAGAAAAGCTGCTGAGGCGGGATTCATAAGGGAGGTCTCTTACCAGAGTGGATCTCGAATGTGGTGCTGGTGAAGAAGGCAAGTGGGAAATGGAGAATGTGTGTGGACTTCACAGATGTGAACAAGGCTTGCGCAAAAGATAGCTTTCTGCTACCAAAGATAGACCAACTGGTGGATTCTACAGCGGGGCACGGGCTACTTAGTTTTATGGATGCATTCTCAGGATATAACCAAATTCCCATGCACCGATCAGATGAGGAGTGCACAGCCTTCATCACTAATCAGGGGCTGTACTACTACAAGGTCATGCCCTTCGGTCTGAAGAATGCAGGGGCAACGTATCAGAGGCTGGTGAACAAGGTCTTCAAGCCATTGATCGATCGGACGATGGAGGTATATGTGGATGACATGATCACCAAGTCTAAAGACGCGGAGGAGCATGTAAGGCATTTAGAGGAGACCTTTGCACTCTTAAAAAAGTACCGGATGAAGCTAAACCCAGAGAAATGTGCTTTTGGACTGGGTTCGGGAAAATTCTTAGGCTTCATGGTCAGTCATAGGGGGATCGAGGCCAATCCAGAGAAGATAAGAGCAGTAGTGGAAATGAGGTCCCCCCGTAGCCTCAAAGAGATACAAAGTCTGACCGGCAAACTAGCATCCCTCAACAGGTTCGTATCTCGAGCCACGGATAAATGCCAAGTCTTCTTTCAGGAAATGAAGAAAGGCAGGAAGACAAAGTGGATGCCAGAATGCGAAGCGGCGTTCCAACAGTTGAAAGAATACCTGTTGAAAGCTCCGTTACTGTCGACACCTCGAGTAGGAGAGGTACTGTTTCTATACTTAGCTGTGTCCCAATGGGCAACGAGTTCAGTCCTGGCAAGGGAGGAATCAGGGGTACAGTACCCCGTTTATTACACGAGTAGAGCTTTCCTGGAAGTTAAGACTCGATATCCACTGATGGAGAAATGGGCACTGGCCCTGGTCACTGCAGCCCGAAAGCTGAGGCCTTATTTTCAGGCACATTCAGTAGTGGTTCTAACAAACCAGCCCTTCAGGCAAACTCTGTACAAACCTAAGACTTCTGGAAGGTTGGTAAAATGGTCAGTGGAGCTAAGCGAGTTCGACATTAATTACCAGCCCAGAGCAGCCATAAAAGCACAGTCTTTAGCTGACAAGACTCGAAGGAATGAGATAATAGATTTATGGCATGCCAGGTTGGGACATGTTAGTTGTCACAAATTAAAAGTAATGGTGAACAAGTTAATGCTAAAAAATTTAACTCAACTTAATATAAGAATAGACATGGTTTATGTAGGGTGTCAATATGGGAAGGCTCACCAACTCCCATTTGAGGAGTTGAAACTTAGAGCCAAAGAATCATTTAGGTATGTCAAGTAACTTTCTATCAGTGACATACGAGACATAGTCACATTCATTGATGACTTTTCAGGTATGTCTAGGTCTTCTTTATAAAAGAAAAATCTAATACTTTTTTAAATTTTAAAGAATTCAGAGATACAGCTAAAAGAGAAGTAGGAAATAAAATTGTTGCCTACGTACAAGTAATAGAGGAGAGTATACATCACATGTGTTCTTCTAGTATCTTCGTGGCTATAAAATATGTCATCCGTTCACTTGTGTCAATACGCCACAACAGACTGGCATAGTAGAACAAAAGAACTAATATCTTGTCGAGATTTGTTATAGTATAATACATGTGAAGAATGTACCAAAGAGTTTATATGTCGAAATTATGAAGACGATTGCTCATGTCATCAAAAGACTTCTTTAACCAAAACTATAGTTCATATCATCAGGCAAGAAGCTATGGATTGTAAAGCCTATAGTCAGCCACTTTCAGGTATTTAGTTGTATGTATTATGTCTTCGTGCTAAGCCACTTAAGGAAATTTGCTAAGAAAATAATTCGTCGTATCTTTATTGGGTATAACAGTCAAAGACAATGATGGAGATGTTATGATCCTACTTATGGACGGTGCTACTTAACATGAAATTTGTTATTTGACGAAGTATTTTCATAGTAGTCTTTAAAAAAAGAAGATCTACCAGATTTAAAAGAAATTAAAGATCCAATTAAGGAATGACTTGCTGAAATTTACCCAATCACAAAGAATCTGAAGATTCTGATGTTCCAAAGGACGATGATTTTGAGTATAATGAAGCACAAAGTCCTTGAAAGACAAGTTTTAACATAGCCATATTGAAGATGAAAAACCAAGTGAACTAGAACAAAAGAGTTCTTGAACCTCAACTTAGAAGATCTAAAAAAGTGAGAAAACCAACTCTTAGATACGTTAATGTAGTGTTTATAAAAGAAAAAGAAATTAAAAGAGCCTGGAACATTTGAAGAAGCAACAAAGAATTCTTATTGGATGAACGCGATGAAGTAAGAAATTACCGCACGGAAGTAAAATCAGACTTGGGATTTGGTTTTAAATCTAGATAATGCAAAACCAATATCTTACAAATGGGTGTGCAAGATTAAAAAGCACCCAAGTGGCTCAGTTAAAAGGTATAAGGCTTAGTTGTTAGCTTAAAGATTTTCACAGTTATGCGAGCTAGACAATAATGAAATGTTTAGTCTAGTAGCAAAACTAACAATAATAAGAGTCCTACATGTACTTGCATCCAATAAAGAATGAAAATTATGGCAGATGGAAGTAAAAAATGCCTTGTTATATAGAAAATTGGATTGATAGATTGACATAAACCAACTAAGAGCATTTGAAAATAAAGCTTTTTTGGAATATGCATGCAAGCTAAGAAAGACATTTTAAAGTTTAAAGCAAGCACTAAGGTTATGGTCTGGCAAGATTGCTGATTTTCTAATCTAGAGTAATTATTTAGTGGCACGTGCAGATTCCAACTTGTTGGCCTAAAAGGCTACATAATCTTTGGTTTTGATTATAACAAACCACATTAAAAAGTGCAACTTGGTCAAATTTTATTTCATTATCTCACAAGTTTTTATAAGGTAAAAATCATTCAAGTGAGATAAAGCTCAAGACAATCGTGGACAATGGCATATTCAAAGATGAACTATAAAAAGTACTAGCTCGAGCAACTTATTTTTCCATATTTATTATAAAGCTAGCATAATTTCATGCATGCATGATTTAGCACTTTAAAAGCTTAAGGCATCCTCTTTGATTTTGACAAATAATCATTTTTATTTAACAAATTGATTTATAATTACAAGGCAAATGATTTTATCAATTTGGATGTTTTCTAAAGTTAAGGACTAAAATGAAAAGGTTTGAGTTTTAAAATTTTAAAAAATAGACCTATTTGAAAGTATCTTAAATGATTTAGGCCATAGTATATTTTACAAAGATTTTGGGGATAATTTTTTATTTTACAAAGATTTTGGCTACTTATAGCGGCTAACCACCTACCCCTAAATTTTGAAATTCTCTCTAACTGTCTTAAGCAAGCGGCTAAAAGACTATTTCTCAAAAATGTCTATAATGGTTAGTTTGAAAGTTTAAACTATATAAACATAAACTAAAGTTATATTGAAAATCTTCTTAAACCTTTGTTGAGCTAGAATCAGTGCATATAACTTACCTTGAGCTTTGATTGTGCAAATTTACAAACATTGAGTTATTATTGAGCTATCATTTGTATATTCACTCTAAAAGAGATTATTTGTTGTAATCTTCAAATTCATTATCAATTTTATGATAGCATAAATATAGGAAAAACTTGAGGAAAAGTGTGTGTGAGTGAAACACCACTTATAAAGGTTTATTGACACCTCGAAAGCTAGTTGTAGGATCTTAAAACCTTCAAAGGCTTGGATAGTGAAATTCTCAAGTGTTGGAGGCATGGGCATATGCGAGTTTTTCGAACCACATAAAAATCTACGAGTGTTTATTTCTTTCTTCCTTACTCTTTTTAAATAGATACTTTGTTAAATTTATTGTTATACATATTATTTGTACCATTTATGAAAATTTTACTATACTTTTAATAAAAAATTTTAATTCCTCAATTCACCCCCCTCTTAGGTTGTATAGCCAGAATTTCATTCGGTATTAGAGCAAAGTACTCTTGTTCGGACTTAACCGTCTAGAGTAAAAAATCCATGGCAACCCAAAATGATTTCACATTTAGGAAAGATTAGTCTACTACTAGACCATTATATTTTTATAGAAATAATTATCCATATTGAAAAATTAGGATGAGAATTTACTTGCAAGCTTTAGACTTTAAGATTTGAGAAGTTGTGAATGATTGTATTTTCTCACCTATAATGAAAAATGAAGAAGGGGTAGAAAGCTCAAGGTAAGTTTCTAATCAATTGAGTGAACTGACAAAAAGAAAAATGTCTCTCAATTCCAAGGACATGAATGCTTCATTTTGCACTTTAGATAAGAAAGAATTTCCTAGAGTTTTAAGTTGTGAAAATACTTATGAGATCTAGAAGAAAGTTGAAGTAATTTATGAAGAAGCAAATCAAGTCAAAGATTTAAAATCTATAGACATAATAGGAAATATGAATTATTCCAAAATAGAACAAAATTAGAGTATATAAACATGTACACTAGATTTACAGACATTGTAAATACTCTAGGAGCCCTAGGAAAGGCTTTTTCAAATAGAGAGAAAGTAAAGAAAATAATCAGGTCTTTGTAAAAAGAGTGGAGCCCTAAGAGAATTGTCATTGATGAAGCAAAGTATTTGAACACATTGTCTGTTGATAACTTAATTGGGTCACTTATCTTATAAAGAGGATTTGACAGTTGAAAAAGATAATAAAGACAAAAAGAAAAAGGTATTGCCTTGAAAGCTTTAAAACCTGAAAACAGCAAAGAAAGTGATTTTGAAGATGAAGACATGGCTATGATAGACAGAAAATTCAAGAAGTTCTTCAAGAAATCCAGTGAGCAAAGAGGATTCAGAAATTTTAGAAGTCAGAAGAAGAAGAATGAAACAATCACTTGTTATGAGTACAAGAAGCCTAACTACAAAATATCAGAGTTCCCTTTTCTCAAAAAATTCTAGGAGAAAATCATAGTGACAACTTGGGATGACAGTGATGAAGAATCAGGTGATGAACAAAAAAAGCAAGAAATATTAAACTTGGCACTTATGCCAATCGAAGAAGAATCGTTCGATAAACTTGACGAGGTAAATGATCTCCCTACATTTTATGAATTGTATGAAGTGTTTAAAAAATTGCATTATGATTTGAACAAAAATTGCTATGAAAATGTTTCTCTTAAAATGAAAATGTTGGAACTTTCAAATGAAAATGATATTTTGCAAAAACTAAATGATTCATTAAATGAAAAGATTAAGGGGCTATTCAGTATTGTTTTATAGTTGGTGTTTCCATTTGTATTATTAAGGTTCAAGGTAATAAGTATTCAGTGGACTTTATCTAAAAAATAAATTGCAAAATACAAAATCTAGATTTTATTTTATAGTTAGAAATCACAAAACAACTTTGACATGTTTTTTTTATTCTCGAAAATATGCTGCTAAATAAATCACAAAACATTATTTGATGTGATTTCCAAGAAATAATAATAAATTCATTTTTCTCTCACCAATTGTCATCTCTCACATCAGTCATCATCTCTAACTCTTCTCAACTTCTTTTTTTTTTTCATCTTTCAGCTCTAATTGTTCATCTTTGTCCTTGCCCAAAAAATTACCTCTAACTACTCACCTCTCATTTTCTTTATCTTGTAATCCCAACAGAGAACCATATACTTAGGTATTATTTTCTTGTAATTTTGTTTAAATTTTCGTGCAATTTTTATTTTCTCATAAACACTTTTATTTTCTCATCAAAGTACAATTTTTTTTGCTTCTTTTTTCCGTCTCCAAAACTTTTATTAGTTTATGGAAATTAGGTTAGTAAAATTATTATTATACCCTGATTAAGGACTTGAGACTTGAGTCAATAATATATAGATACATTTTTTTAAGTTCTTTTTATCTGATATAAATTATTTAAATTATATTAATTTGTGTTAGACATTTACTTTTAAACTACAAGTAACTCAAATATTTAGTAAAAATTACTTCTGAATATGATACTATCGAAGAAAAATTCACTGTTTTTATCCTCTTAATTGTGTCTATCAAATGCATTATTATTTTTAATTTTAAAATACAAGATATAGAAAATGATACTAAACAAGTACTTAAATTAAAAATACAGCAACTGAAAAATATCATTTTCATTCTCATTTTTATTTTCAGAAATTACCAAATTAGAAAAAATACCGAACAGGTCCTAAAGGACTTAAGTTAGAAAACAAATATTATATGATAAGATTATATTATTCAAAGAAAAACAGAGTACTTCATATGAGCGTGAAATTCACTTGTTAATAATTTGATCAAAGAAAATAAAGTGCTTAAAAAGAAGAGCAATGTGCTCAATAATATTGTGCTGAGATTTACAAATGGTCAAAAGAATTTGGAAAAATTGCTCAGCTCTAAAAAATGTGTCATTGATAAAGAAAAACTTGGGTATAAGCCTAATTTGAAACAAAAGTATTATAATAATTACTTTATTAAGGCTACCTCTACTAGTGATAATAAAATTGTTTATCATTATTGCAACAGCAATGGTCACTTAAGCTATAGATGTCCGATAAAGGAAAAGGCATACTTTGGAATCAAAACTATTTGGGTTCTACAAGGAACCATTATTAACACTCAAGAACCCAAAAATTTTTAAGTACCTAAAACTTTAGATCTTTTCTGCAGGAATCAAGGAATAAAGGAAAATGAAATATATGGTATTTGGAAAGTAGATGCTTGAGAAACATGATTGGAGATTATTGATGGTTTTCGAGTTTTACCAAAATAAAAAATGGTAAATGTATCGTTTGGTGATAACTCAAAAAGAAAGATTCTTGGAATTGGTAATGTCGATATAAATTCTTTAACTATTATTGAAAGTGTACTGTTTGGGTAATATCGGGCAGGTCTCCTCGAGGCCCTTCCAGGTCGAATAAAATGCCCCGAGGTCAACCCAGCTCGAGCAGAAGTCCTGACCACTAGCACGAAAACGATCTCACTAGACGTCAAAGCTGGTCAAGGTCGAGGAATTCAGAGCCGTTCGAGCTCCGAGCTCTCTTACCTGCTCGAGGTCATCAGGTCCGGCCAAGGCTGGACAAGGACGGGGAGCTCGAAGACAGATCGAGACCCGAGCTCTCCTTTATGCTCACTGCAGTCAAGTTCTCGAGCATAACTGGGCTGCGCCAGTCATAAGACAAATGGAGTGTAAGACCCGGCTCGGGGCAGTCCGACCCATTCCCTCAGAATTCTGCACGCCTTACGATGTCTGAACAGGGCCCCACATGGTATGGTGGTGGTACTGTTATCGATGGCCGACACATGCCCCCACGGTATCATCATTCCATGCGCACATGCCCGACAGGGTGATCTGGCCATATGAACCGGGTTAAGGAGGCAGCTGCGCATCCCCAGGGAATATTACGCCAATCCCGGCTGTCAGAGGGACCCAGACACCACTGACGCGGGAACGGATGCTCTCGGAGAGAAAAGGCAGGAAAAACAGAGAATAAAGGGAAAGGGATGGGCAAGTTGCATGGGTTCCAAAAATTCACACAGGTTCTTCCTATCCTTACTTCCCTTTACACTGATTCTCCAAAAAATTCCATTTATTCAGAAAAGAAAGGCAAAAAATCCCCCTTTCATTCTTCCGGTCTCTCTAACTAAGAGGGATACCAAAAAGAACAACCTGATTATAGACTTGAGCGTCGGAGGGTTTTCGCCGGAACAACACCCGGCGACCCCTGACTTTTTTTTCTGAAAGTAAAGGTCCGGAAAACTTCCGTTCTGGGAAAGACAGAGGAATAGGAATTGGGAGGCAGTCCTGCCCGAGCTCGAGCTAGCCGCGAGCAGATGATTCTAGCATTGTTTGAAGGGACGCGGGAAAACAGCATCAACATTTTTTTTGGGCCGTTTGTGGGGATCAGTTCAAAAAGCCTGATTTCCCAACACGTTCAGGACACACAACGCAACGATGAGAGGAAACAGTCGAAGGGGTGTGAGTCCAGAGGAATCGATGACTTTGAAAGAAGTGGCCAACGAGGCTCAGAATAGGGAGATCCAAGATAGAATGGATCGGATGGAGAAACAAATGGAGACTCTGACCTCCATACTACAAGACTCGAACAAGTAGAGGCCGTGAACAAAACCATAAAATGCCTCCTGAAGACCAGACTGGGCGAGCAAAAAGGAGCATGGGTGGACGAGCTGCCTGGTGTCTTGTGGGCTTACAGAACCACACACAAAAAGACCACTGGAGAGACCCCATTCTCCTTGGCGTTTGGGCACCAAGCAGTGGTTCCTGCTGAAATGGGAATGGGGACGCATCGGACGGAACACTTCATTAGGAGCAAAACAACGAGCAGATGTGCGCAGGTCAGGACTTGCTGGAAGAGAAGAGAGAAAGGGTCGCTGCTAAGATCGCAGAATATCAACAGAGAGTGGCTCGTTATTACAACCGAAATGTGCACATTCGCCGGTTCCAGGTGGGTGATTAGGTACTCAGAAGAGTCAACCAGAGCACGAAGGACCCAAGGCAAGGTGTGCTAGGGCCAAATTGGGAAGGCCCTTATCGAGTCACTCAATTAGCCGGACCAGGAGCATACCGGCTAGCTCATCTAGATAGACGAGAGGTCAAGAGGCCGTGGAACGCACAACTCTTGACGAAATACTTCCAGTAAGTTTCCTTGTATTGTGAGTGTTAATGTAAGATTCCTTCCCAAAATGCAGATATGTAAAAACTCAAATGCGTGTAAAAGTATGAAAAACATTTGTAATATAAATTCAAGTTGAAGCCAAGCAGCTCGTGAAGAACGCTAAGGTCAGAAGTCCCAAAGCCTAAGCTTTTAGGCGGGAAGGTACCTAGCGAGGCCAATTGCAGGCCCGAGTAGAAGACAACGCTAAGGTCAGAAGTACCAAAGCCTAAGCCTCTAGGCGGGACAGTACCTAGCGAGGCCAATTGCAGGCCCGAGCAGAAGAAGCTCATGAAGAACGCTAAGGTCAGAAGTCCCAAAGCCTAAGCTTTTAGGCGGGACGGTACCTAGCGAGGCCAATTGCAGGCCCGAGCAGAAGACAACGCTAAGGTCACAAGTCCCAAAGCCTAAGCCTTTAGGCGGGACGGTACCTAGCGAGGCCAATTGCAGGCTCGAGCATAAGACAACGCTAAGGTCAGAAGTCCCAAAGCCTAAGTCTTAGGCGAGACGGTGCCCAGCTGGGCCAATTGCAAGCCCGAGCAGAAGCTCATGAAGACAACGCTGAGGCCAGAAGTCCCAAAGCCTAAGTCTTAGGCGGGACGGTGCCCAGCTAGGCCAATTATAGGCCCTAGCATAAGCCCTTGAAGGCAACGCTGAGGCCAGAAGTCCCAAAGCCTAAGTCTTAGGCGAGACGGTGCCCAGCGAGACCAATTGTAGGCCCGAGCAGAAGCCCTTGAAGACAACGCTGAGGTCAGAAGTCCCAAAGCCTAAGTCTTAGGCTAGAGGGTGCCCAGCTAGGCCAATTATAGGCCCGAGCAGAAGCCCTTGAAGACAACGCCCAGGCCGGAAGTCCCAAAGCCTAAGTTTTAGGCGGGACGGTGCCAAGCGTAGCCAATTATAGACTCAAACAAGAAGAGATTACATTGAATTTAAATATGAGCCAAAATTGGGCTCGAAGCAAATAAGTTCGCAATATAAAGAGCCACAAAGCACGAGCCGAGCGTCAATTCAGAAAAACCGAGCTCACAAAATAGGCCAAAGGCTTTCAGCCTAACTCAAGGTAAATCTTTGTCAAGCATAAGTTTAAAGAACCAAACATGCAGTAATACACTTGGGCATAAAATAAAATAAAAAGCCCGACACTTACAAAATTCTTACTTAGCAAGTATATGAAGTCAATCCTACATACAAAACAAGAGAATATACACACGAGCATAAAAAGGAGTTTTTCAACATATGCCTTTTTATTTCATTAAAGTGATTACAAGTAAAAAAATAAAATTAAAAAAATAAAAAGTTTAGGCAGCAGGGTTGTCATCAGCAGCAGCAGGAGGAGTAGCAGTAGGAGCAGCAGGAGGAACATCTCCAGCAGCAACAGCAGGAGCGTCAGCAGTAGGAGGAGGAACATCTCCAGCAACAGGAGGAGGAACATCTCCAGCAGCAGCAGGAGGAGCGTCAGCAGGAGGAGGAGGGACATCTCCAGCAGCACCAGGGGGAGGAACAACTTCCCCAGGTCCAGTCTGTGGCTCGGCAAGGGAAGCTCCAGACTCTTGGGTGGGGGCATCGTGAATGCGTATGTACTCAGCAACACCCTCTTGGAGCTTAGACAGGTCAACCTTATGATGAACCTTGCCCAAGGCATACACGAGGCAGTTATAGCTGAAGTCCACCCCGTTGTTGTACTCGAGTGCAAGCTGGACCTTTAAAGCGTCTATTTGCCCTTGGAGACGAGAAGTTTCCCCCTCCAGGGTCTTCTCGTAGGAGGATCTCTGGGTGTCCAAATCCTTCCGAGTCTCAATCAACTCCTCGCGGATGTCGGTTAGCTCCCTTTAGAATTGAGAAACCTTAGAGTCTAACACTGCTGTCCTCTCTGCAAAGGTGGCATTCTCCTCTTGGAGCCCCAAGTTCTCCTCTTTCAACTCCCCGACAGTCTGCTCCAAGCTCCGGATCACTGCTCAAAGTTCCTCCTGAGAGTCTCAGGTCTTGGCCTGGAGCCTGGTCAAAGCTGCTGAAGTTCGGGAGGAGAGGCGCTGGAGAGCACTGAACAGCTCGTCAGCATCATAGGATTCCAGTCCATCCAAGAATCTGTCATCCATCGCCCTTGTAAAAAATTTGATAAGCTTGATGAGGTAAATGAACTTCCTTCTTCTGATGAATTATTTAATGCTTGTCAAGAATTGCATAGTGATTTGGAGAAAATTGATTTGAAAAATGTTTCTCTTAAAAAGAAAATTTTATCCTTTTCAAATGAAAATGATAATTTATAAAAAAATAAAAAGAGTATTTGAAAAACAAAAATGATTATTTAAAAGAAAAGGTTGAAAAAGTGTGAGATTTTAATAGTTTATGATTTAACTAAGGAAAATGAAACGCTTAAGAAAAAGTAAAATGAGTTAAATGACATTGTTTTCAAGTTCATAAATGGGCAAAAAAATTTAGAAAAAAATTTTTGGCTCTCAAAAATTTGTTTTTGACAAAGAGGGAGTGTATATAAGCCTAATATAAAACAAAAGTATTACAAGAGCTATTTTGTTAAGGCTACCTCAACCAATGAACATAAAATCACTTGTAATTATTGTAATGGCTATGGTCATTTGTGCTATGTATGTTTAATTGGGAAGAATACTTATTTTTGGTGTTAGAAAGCTTTAAGTTCTAAAGGGAACTAAATTTAACAATCTACAACCCAAGAATATTTAGATACCAATGGGCACAACTTGAATATTTTTTTGTCGATATCAGAATTAAAGAATGGCGGAGAGTTTCTTGATAAAAGCTTGTAAGGGCAATCACTTCATCATAATCTAAGAATAAAATGGTGAGGCAAGATGATTTACTTGTTTTGGTAAAAATTCTTGCATTATTGATTATAATATGGTCATTTATTTTATTTTTAGTAAAATTTTCATACTTATCATATGATATCATGACATTACGTATATTAGCATGATGTAGATAAGATTATCTTGTATTTTTGATTATGTTGAGTGGATCATAATGAATGGATAGTAGCATGAAATTGTGAAAGCATGTTTTCATATTTACATGATCGAATTATCATTGTGTATAGCATTGAGTGCAGTTGATGGAATATATATATATAGTAGGGAAGTAGGACCGAAGGATGATAGTGAAGACAAGAAAATAAATAAAATTCAATTTTAATAACACTTTAAAATAATTGTCAAGTACATGGTGTTGTTAAACCAATTGATCGTAGATTTAACTATGCTTTGAGATCAGATCTAACTTAGAACAGATCTGGATCCTGCACAACAGGTGTCCAGCCAATATACCATTTTGACTTTAAAATAAAATCTTTAGAATTAAAAATAAAACTTTAAAACAGAATCCTATGCAATCCTAGGCAACACAGGCTCATACACAATATCAAGATTTGGATCCCAGATCTGGTGCTCTCACTGAATAGAGGGAGAAGAGAAATACAACCGAGGGGAGAGATCAGGTCTCTATGCCTCAGAAGCCAAGTAACAAGTTATATGGCAGATCTGATATGGAAGATCAGTCTGCAGATCATGCATAAACTTTAAAGATAAAAGGCATTCACCCTTAGATCTATGTTTTAAAAGTAAAAAAATGCTTACAGAACTTTAAATGCTTTAAATGCTTTATATTGAACTGAAATTGAATGCTTACATTTAGAAATGGAAGCTTAAGAGCTTTAAAGAGAATTACAGAAGAAGGAGAAAAGGAAAATCAGAAGACAGGAAAGGTTTCCTCAAAGTCTTCTATTCATTTTCCTCGAGAGAGAGAGATAGAGAAAAGAAAAGAGAACAAAAATTGTAAAAGAGAATTCTAAGGAGTCTACAGTCTTCTTCTAGAATTTATACAAAATTTTGAAACTGTAGCACGTCCTGTAGCAGTGGACTATACACTGTGGCGCGTCCTGTGGCTTTAAAATAAGATTTTAAACCTCGAGCACGAGCAGGCTTTGAACCTCAAGCAGGAGCAGGCTTTTACTTCGAGTAAGAGTAGGTTCAAGCTTGAGCACGAGCAGGCCTGAGCTTGATCACGAGCAAGCTTGCATCCTGATCATTAAGAGTAATTTCAACTAAAATTATTTATTACAAATACATCTATACAAGATTCAACATTAACACTGAGACTTTTACAAGTGCAAAAGAAAATAAATACATAAACAAACTGGAAAATATTCATCATTTTTTTTTACTTTGCTTTGCTTTACATTAATAATACAAATATTACAAACTAAAATTTATTTTTGAGGCTTTATTGGGGATAGGATACTGAAGCAGTCGTCCTCATTATCATCTCCAAGAGAAAAAAAAGGGCTCTTTATCACCTGACGAGCTGGATTCTTCTGGTGAGCTTACAACAGAAGTCTGAGATCTTGACTCTAACAGTTGTTGCATTATTTTAAAATAATCTTCCTTTGATTTGGCCGAGGCGAGCAGAGATTGAGCTCGAGACTTTTGGGCTTGAAAGGTAGCTTGAGCTTTAGACTACTCGATACTTGGCTTTAGGAGGCCTTTTGACAAGAGCCAATTCTAAAAGATATGTTCAGAAAGTTTTGTCTTTTCATCAAATTTTGACCACCATTTGACTTTAAAGGTTCTTTGTAAAATAAGTTGGGCATCTTGAGTGTGATACTGAAGGTTCCACATCCAAGCCCATGGAAGAAAGAAATTTGTACAAAAATAGAGAAAAAGAGGAAACCTCTTCTCAGACTCAAAAGGGATATAATGTGCTTTAAAAAGGTCTAGAAAATTTTTGGCATTGGGTGTAAGAATTTATGGACAAGGTCCAAAGTAGTTCCACCATTTTTGGGACCAATTTGGAAGGCTTTGAACGGTTATTTTTGGGTTAAAGAAAATAACCAGGAATGGGTCTTTTTAGGGTTTTATAAGAAAAATGTGTTAAACCAAGCTTGTTGGTAGTCCCAATACGAGAAGGACCGGTAGTGGTTTAAACAAGTTTCAAAACTGGTGGGAAAAAATTTAAAATTATAGAGTGAATCACCCTACAGCTTTAGACTCAAGACTTTTAAAATTGTAGCAGTAGAGTATGCCGGCTCAGAATGAGACTCACTAAGAAAGAAGTGTTTAAACTTGACAGACTCAGTGTACTCAAGAATGGCTTGATAGTAACGCTGGGGTTTTGTTAAATTCCATGGTTTGAAAAACCAGCCTGTGGGGAAAAACTTTGAAAGAGCTTGAAATGGATCAGTATGATAAAACCCATCTTCTATTGTTAAAAGGTTTTGGTGATAGGCTTTACTAGATTTTTCTTTCTCAAGAACTTAAGAAAGAGCTTTAGTTTGAGAAAGATTTTTTAAAGCTTGATTTGTAAGGCGAGCAGAATCTCGGGGGATTTAGAAATGGATTGCATCCATTCTTTTACCTGCTCCTCAGAAGAGGTGGCTTTAGATTGAGCTTGATGTTCCTCGACCATTTCAATCCATGACTTGATTGCCATAACAAGTCTCGGTGTGCCTCTTTCTATTTCTAAATTTTTATTCACATAGAAAGTAGCACATGACCATGGAGACCTGGACTTAACAATAAGTCCTTTAGACTCCAAATCTTTGATTTCATTCCTACTATCTTGTTCCAAATCCATATTCATTTAGATTGGATGGGCTTTAGTAGGAATATTTTTCTCATCAAAAGCAGTTTCATAAGGCAAATCTACCATATGTTGCTTTCTGTTCCAGAAGGCAGTTGGCAAATCAACACATATTTCTCTTTCAATGAGGGTTTTAAAGTCAAAAATCTTTTATTTTACAAAATTATTTTGAAGTTGGCTTTCAATTCTTTATAAATTTAAATCATTTTTCAAACAAACCAAATTTTTTTTATTTCATTTTAAGAAGGGTACGAATGTGGTTCTGATAAACAGAACATGCTTTAATAATGTTTAAATTCTTTGTCTTAGGCTTTTCAATAAAAGGGAAAACAAGTTCTTTACTCTTGGCTTTAAATGATATACTATTATAATTGATAGTATAAGGAGTAATAAGGTTTATAAATGGTGTTCCTAAAATGACAACATGATGTATATCATTTGTCAGTAGGAATGAAGTTTTGAATTTGAAACCACCATTATAAACAGAGGCATCAACTTTCGATTTGATTTTTAGTTTTGAATTGTTTGCTGCCGATAGTCTTTCATTTGTTTTCTTATGAAAACATTTTGGGACAATATCTTCTTTAATATAATTCAAATCAGCACCAGTGTCAAAAAGGGCAATGATGTCAATCTCAAAATCTTTTGAAAAGATCAAAGTGATTTTGATTAAATATTTTCTTGTCATAATTTACTTTAGAACAAATAGAAAATCATTGGGTACAGACTCGATGTTTTCAAGGCTTTGATTATTTTTATTACCATCATCAGATTCTGGTTCTTTATCAGAATCCTCATGTAATTGTCTTTATAGAAGAAGTTGAATTATTTCAGAAGCACTCTTCTGTTTTTCTTTCAATTCTTTTATTTCAGCTTTAATGTCATTGATCTCTTTTTGAAGATCTTGAATATTAGAAGTTGACTTCTTTGTCTTCTTCTTATCGAGGATTTCAGTAAGATCATATGTGTTCTTTTTAAGAGCAGGGGCTTTAGATGTTTCAGCTTTATCTCTTACTTCTAAGGTCTTTAGAAGTTTATCCATATACTCTCTTTGCAGAGCAGGATCAGAGATGTGTTTGACTAACTCAAGAAAAGTTTCTTGTTCTTTAGTCAACACATTGACTTTCTTTAAATAAGAATCAGTACTGGTAGATCTATTGTATTCAGATTCAGAATCAGAGTCTACTAGTTCATCAATTTGTAAAGGCTCACTGTCTCCTGTCATAGAAAACTCAAAGCTGGATGATTCGATTAGCAAAGGAGCTAACTTTGCGAAAACTTCCTCCTCGAGGTCGAGCTCGTGGAGATTTTTACTCATACGACAATATTGCGCAGTATGGCCTTTTTTATTACACTTGAAACAAGTAGCTTCTTTGTAATTGGAAGGGGCTTTAGGTTTGGATTTATCCCCTGAGGACCTTTTCTTCTTATAAGGCCTTGAAGGCTTCTTATAATAAGGTTCCCTAGAGTCTTTGAAAGGCTTTTTATCACTCCTCGACTTGTAATGTTTTTTGTAAGGTTTTGGAAGAACACTTACCATTACAGTCATTAGAGGTAGAAGCTTTAAAAGGATCATAATTGAACTGCTTATAGAAGCCGCCCAATTCTTGTTTAGATCTTTTAAGCTCCCACTTTAGTCTTTTTGGGAGTTTTAAATCTTGATAAATCTTTAAACCTTCCTTGTTGACATAACTGACAAGTTCACCGTAGGTGAGATTGTCATAACGAATCTGGTTATCATATAAGGCTTCAATGGAGTTTCTAACCTTTTCACCCAAGAGGGTTAGTAACCTTGCAAGGAAATTTTCTTTCCAAGTGACATGATTTGCATCATCTCTCAGAAAGAGTCTGGTCAAGAAGGTAGATTTATATTCTTGAAAATCACTAAGTTTCTTACATCTCAGGTCATACTTTGGTGAGAAGGATCACCTATAAAATGAAGGGAAACTGTAACTATCAGGGTAGCTACAGCATCTTGAATAGGCTCATTTAGTTCATCACAGGTGAGTGTTACCTCTGGGTGCCGCGGTAGCTTTTGGTCATAAGTCCCCATTGGTTAAAGGGCAGTAAAACCAATTCTTAGCCGTGGATTGTAGTATTTCATGTCTGTCTAAAACTTAAACATAAGTTTCTAAAATGGATTCTCTACTCTGTAGAGCATCATCCTTTTTTATCTCTTCTTCCGGGAGGACTAATGATTCAAAACATGTAGTGAATTCAGAAGAATTCATAATTGAAGATTTTAATAAAGCTATTGATTGTTGGGTACTACCAAAGATTTCTAATGAGATAATTTATAAAACTAAAAAACTTGATTTTTTTAAATAATGTCATTAAAACTGAAGAGCATGACGTAAGACTTTCAAAGCTATTTGAGACAATTCAATTGTTCTTAGAGCAATCTTTAAAGAAATTAAGAGAAAAGAATTTCAACTATGTCCACATTGGTTTAATCCAAGTTAGGATAAAGCTCCTGACTAAAGAAGGATTAGATACTTCAATCCTGGCAATCCTCAGAGATGAGAGATTTCTCTCCTTTAATGATTCCTTGCTCAGTAGCATTGAATCAAGTCTCTGTAAAGGACCCATTTCATTTAGCTGTTATCCAAATATAATAGTTTCTCTTAAAGATAAAAATGTTTTAAAAAGCATGATTCTTCAAATTAAAACCTATAATTATCACATGGTTGAAGGATTAATTCCAGTTGAATTAATTTTTAAAATCTCATATAAAGCCATGCATTCTGCATTTAACACACAGTATAAATATCAGTCAAAAAGAGATGAAACCCTTCTCTTGGAGACTGATCTGTCTAATACCAACACTATCATTCCAAAGCCCATCCAATGGAAAGATCTCCATCTTTCAGAGGAATGGATTCTTGAAGGAGCCACTGAACCAGTGATTCCAAAACAACTTGAGCCCAATACAGAGTTGCAAAATGTGACTCTATATTCTGATGGTAAAGTCAAATTATCCTTTAGGAGATCTATATCTTCTAGATTCTCTGATAAGGATTCTAGCACAAGTATACTTTCTACAGAAAGGAGATTTTCAAAGATACCTTTTGTGATTAATCTTCCTTTCCAACCTATAAAGAGTAAACCTAAGTTTTCCACCTCGGATATACCTAGTTCATCTATTCATTCTATTGACTATACCACTAGTGTACCGCATCCCATTTACACTAGCAGACATCAGGATGAAGAACAGGAAGAGAAAGAACCTTCTCCTCATACTTCTCCTTCATTCTCTGTTATTATAAATGTTATTATAAAAGAGTTCGAAGTCGATAAAAATCTTCTTCATAATGATTTTTATGCTGAAAACAATAAAGAGAAACGACTTTGGTTTTTCAAAAATTTCTTAAATCAAAGAAAAGCGATTTAACAAATTTATTATGAATTCGTGAATTTACATAAAGTTCATATTTTCTTTTTGGATTGGTTTGAGATGTATGCTTCTGATAATCACATTGATTATCCATTTAAAGAGTCAAATTCTATTGTTGCCAGAAAGAAAACTCCTGAATGGACTCTTTCGGACAGTGATAGAACTATAGAAGCAGAACATTCACCCCTCCGGAGTATAACTATTGACCATGGTGATCCTCCTATCCAAATTAAAGCTTCACCTTATAAAATTCATAAACCTAAAGATCCAGAAGTTGATATAGACAACATTATACAACATAACAATTTCTGTAATGCTAATCTAAATACAATAGGAAAACAGTTAACCAGACTGAAAAATTAATTCCAAAAGTCAACCATAACTGTTTCTCCTATTCCTTCACCTATTTCTTCTTCTTCAAAGCCAACAAAGTCTGATTCCGACAAAAAACTTAAAAAGCCTATTTTTGAGCCTTTCTAGGTTTCTAAGACTAGTCAAAAGCTTGTCCAAGAATCTAAATCAAATTTTGCCAAAGCTATTCGTGAATAACTTGATAGGATAGAAGTTTCTTCTTCCTCAAGTAAAGTCTAAATTGCTCTTGACAGTGCACAATCTAGCAAGATTGGTGTACTGGATTATGATCAATCTTCTATTGCCTCTTCTGAAATAGAAGCATTTAAAGAAAAACCCCTTCCTAAAGCAAATAAAATACATTGGGAATTATATCTTCCCAAAGTCAAATCTCCACCAGATTTGGCTATAGATAATAGACCAAGTGCTTTAAACCAATCAAGGTTTAATGCATCTTCTGTCTATGAATAGAACATGGATGGAATGTGTGAATATAACATTCTTGGGTTATTGCAACAGATGACCATGATAGCCAATGCTTATAAAACCCAATTAGGAACTTCTGACAAAGCCATTGCAAAAATATTGATAACTGGGTTTACAGGTCAGCTTAAAGGTTGGTGGGATCATCTTCTCACTAAACAACAACAATCTAATATTCTAAATGCAATTCAAACAGATAAGTATGGAGCACCCATTTGTCATGAACTAAATGAGCCTATTCATGATGTTGTAGCTACCATGATAGTTACAGTTTCTTTTCATTTTATAGGTGATCCTTCTCACCTAATGGATAAAAATGCTAAGTTATTGCATAACCTGAGATGCAAGAAACTTAGTGATTTTCAAGAATATAAATCTACCTTCTTCACCAGACTCTTTCTGAGAGATGATGCAAATCATGTCACTTGGAAAGAAAAGTTCCTTGCAGGGTTACCAACCTTCTTGGGCGAAAAGGTTAGAAACTCCATTAAAGCCTTATATGATAACCAGATTCCTTATGACAATCTCACCTACGGTGAACTTGTCAGTTATGTCAATAAGGAAGGTTTAAAGATTTGTCAAGATTTAAAACTCCAAAAAAGACTAAAGTGGGAGCTTAAAAGATCTAAACAAGAATTGGGCGGCTTCTGTAAGCAGTTCAATTATGATCCTTTTAAAGCTTCTACCTCTAAAGACTGCAATGGTAAGTGTTCTTCCAAACCTTACAAAAAATATTTCAAGTCGAGGAGAGATAAAAAACCTTTCAAAGATTTTAGGGAACCTTATTATAAGAAGCCTTCAAGGCCTTATAAGAAGAAAAGGTCCTCTAGGGATAAATCCAAATCTAAAGCCCCATTCAGTTACAAAGAGCTACTTGTTTCAAGTGTAATAAAAAAGACCATACTGCACAATATTATCGTATGAGCAGAAAGCTCCACGAGCTCGACCTCGAGGAGGAAGTTTTAGTAAAGTTAGCTCCTTTACTAATTGAATCATCCAGCTCTAAGTCTTCTATGACAGGAGACAGTAAGCCTTTACATATTGATGAACTAGTAGACTCTGATTCTGAATCAGAATACAGTACTCTAATAGTACTGATTCTTATTTAAAGAAAGACAATGTTGACTAAAGAACAAGAAAATTTTCTTGAGTTAGTCAAACACATCTCTGATCCTGCTCTCCAAAGAGAGTATCTGGATAAACTTGTAAAGACCTTAGAAGTAAGAGATAAAGCTGAAAAATCTAAAGCCCCTGTTCTTAAAAAGAATACATATGATCTTACTGAAATCCTGGATAATAAGAAGACAAAGAAGTCAACTTCTAATGATCAAGATCTTAAAAAAGAATTCAATGACATTAAAGCTGAAATAAGAGAGTTAAAAGAAAAACAGAAGAGTGATTCTGAAACAATTCAACTTCTTCTACAAAGACAATTATAGGAGAATTCTGATAAAGAACCAGAATCTGATGATGGTAATAAAAATGATCAAAGCCTTGAAAACATCGAGTCTGTACCTGAAGATTTTCTATTTATTTAAAAGCAAATTACGACAAGAAAATATTTAATCAAAATCACTTTGATCTTTTCAAAAGACTTTGAGATTGACACCACTGCCCTTTTTGACACTGGTGCTGATTTGAATTGTATTAAAGAAGATATTTTCCCAAAATGTTTTCATAAGAAAACAAATGAGAGACTATCGACAGTAAACAATTCAAAACTAAAAATCAAATCTAAAGTTGATGTCTCTGTTTATAATTGTGGTTTTAAATTCAAAACTTCATTCCTACTAACAAATGATATACATCATGGTGCATTCTAGGAACACCATTTATAAACCTTATTACTCCTTATAGTGTCAATTATGATAGTATATCATTTAAAGCCAAGAGTAAAGAACTTGTTTTCCCTTTTATTGAAAAGCCTAAGACAAGGAATTTAAACATTATTAAAGCATGTTCTGTTTATCAGAACCACATTGGTACCCTCATTAAAACAAACAAAAAAATTTGGTTTGTTTGAAAAAGGATTTAAATTTACAAAGAATTGAAAGCCAACTTCAAAATAATTTTGTAAAACAAAAGATTTCTGACTTCAAAATCCTTATTGAAAGAGAAATATGTGCTGATTTGCCAACTGTCTTTTGGACCAGAAAGCAACATATGGTAGATTTGCCTTATGAAACTGCTTTTGATGAGAAAAATATTCCTACTAAAGCCCGTACAATCCAAATGAATATGGATTTGGAACAACATTGTAGGAATGAAATCAAAGATTTGGCATCTAAAGGACTTATTGTTAAGTACAGGTCTCCATGGTCTTGTGTTGCTTTCTATGTGAATAAAAATTCAGAAATAGCAAGAGGTACACCGAGACTTGTTATCAATTACAAGCCTCTGAACAAATCTTTAAAATGGATTAGGTATCCAATACCTAATAAAAAATATTTATTACAAAAACTGCATTCTGCATTCATATTTTTAAAGTTTGATATGAAATCTGGATTCTGGCAAATTCAGATTCATCCTAAAGATAGGTATAAAACCGCATTTACTGTTCCATTTGGACAGTATAAATAGACAGTTATGCCTTTTGGTTTAAAGAACGCTCCCTCAGAATTCCAGAGGATTATGAATGACATTGATAATCCTTACTCTGAATTCTGCATTGTTTATATTGATGATGTGTTGATCTTTTCTCACACAATTGATCAGCATTTCAAACATTTAAAGAATTTTTATTATGCCACCAAAAAAGCTGGACTTGCTATTTCAAGTTCCAAAGTCTCTTTGTTTCAAACTAAGGTTGCTTGGACAATATATATCTAAAAGAACAATTATGCCTATTGAGAGATTTCTTGCTTTTGCAGACAAGCTTCCTGATAGGATTCTTGATAAAACTCAATTGCAAAGATTTATTAGTAGTTTAAATTATGTCATTGAATTTTGTCCTAACATAAACAGGATGTCTAAGCCTTTACATGATCGACTTAAGAAAAACCCTGATGCATGGACTGATAAGCATACTAAAGTTGTAAATATAATAAAAATATTGTTAAAGAAATTTCATGTTTACATATTGCTAATCTTGCTTTACCTAAGATTTTAGAGACTGATGCATCAGACTTAGGTTATGGTGGAATTTTAAAACAAGTTAAACATGATAAAGAACAAATTGTAAGATATGTTTCTGCTTATTGGAATGATTGCTAGAGAAACTATTCTATAATTAAAAATGAAATTTTATCTATCGTTTTACGTATTACAAAATTTCAAAGTGATCTCTTAAATCAAAATTTTTTACTTAGAATTGATTGTAAAGCTGCAAAACATGTTTTAGAAAAAGATGTCCAAAATATTGCATCAAAATAGCTATTTTGAGTGTTTTTTATTTCGAGATTGAATTTATTAAAGGTGATTTAAATTCTATTCCAAATTTTCTAACACGAGAATTTTTGCAGAATAGATAATGCCTCCAAAAAGAAAAGACAAGGGCAAAGCCCCTCTTAAAGCTCCTTTCTTCTACTATGCCAACCAAGTCATGGATTGACATGGTCGAGGAGCATGAAGCTCAATATAACTGAGAAACAGGTAAAAGAATGAATGCAATCTATTTCTAAATCTCTCGAGCTCCTACTCGCCTTACAAAGTCAAGCTTTACAAAATCTTTCTCAAACTAAAGCTCTTTCTCAAGTTCTTGAGAAAGAAAAATCTATTTCTAAAGAAATTGTAAAATCTTCTTCTTCTAAAGCTGTTATTTCTCAAGAAAGCTCTTCTTTAAAGATTTTTGTTTCACAATAAAAACTTTCTCAAAAGTCAGATTGGTTTAGTAAAGCCTATCACCAAAACGTTTTAACAATAGAAGATGAGTTTTATCATACTGATCCATTTCAAGCTCTTTTAAAGTTTTTTCCCAAATGCTGGTTTTTCAAACCATGAGATTTAACAAAACCCCAGCCTTACTATCAAGCCATTCTTTAGTACACTGAGTCTGTCAAGTTTAAATACTTCCTTCTTAGTGAGTCTCATTCTGAGCCGGCATACTCTACTGCCACAGTTTTAAAAGTCTTGAGTCCAAAGCAGTGGGGTGATTCACTCCACAATTTTAAATTTTTTCCCGCCAGTTTTGAAACTTGTTTAAATACCGGTCCTTCTCATATTGGAACTACCAACAAGCTTGGCTTAACACATTTTTCTTACAAAATCCTAAAAAGACCCATTCCTGGTTATTTTTCTTTAACCCAAAAATAACCGTTCAAAGCCTTCCAAATTGGTTCCAACAATGGTGGAACTACTTTGGACCTTGTCTAGAAATTCTGACACCCAATGCCAAAAATTATCTGGACTTTTTTAAAGCACATTATATCCCTTCTGAGTCTGAGAAGAGGTTTCCTCATTTTCTCTGTTTTTGTATAAATTTCTTTCTTCCATGGGTTTGGATGTGGAACCTTCAGTACTACACTCAAGAAGCCCAACTTATTTTACAAAGAACCTTTAAAGTTAAATGGTGGTCAAAATTTGATGAGAAGACAAAACTTTCTGAACATATCGTTCAGAATTGGCTCTTGTCAAAAGGCCTCATAAAGCCAAGTATCGAGCAGGCTAAAGCTCAAACTACCTTTCAAGCCCAAAAGTCTCGAGCTCAATCTCTGCTCGCCTTGCCCAAATCCGAGGACGATTATTTTAAAATAATGCAACAACTATTAGAGTCAAGATCTCAGCCTTCTGTTGCGAGCTCACCAGACGAATCCAGTTCGTCAGGTGATGAAGAGCCGTTTATTTCTCTTGGAGATGATAACGACGACGACTGCTTCGGTAGTTTATCCTCAACAAAGTCTCAAAAATAAAGTTTAGTTTGTAATATTTGTATTATTAATGTAAAGCAAAGGAAAGCAAAAAAAAAAAAAAGATGATGAATATTTTCCAATTTGTTTATGTATTTATTTTCTTTTGCACTTGTAAAAGTCTCAGTGTTAATGTTGAATCTTGTATAGATGTATTTTTAATAAATAATTTTAGTTGAAATTACTCTTAAAGATCAAGATGCAAGCTTGTTCATGATCAAGCTCAAGCCTGCTCGTTGTCAAGCTTGAACCTACTCTTGCTCGAAGTAAAAGCCTACTTGTGCTCGAGGTTCAAAGCCTTCTCGTCATATGTGCTCGAGCTCCCAGCAATAAAATCTTATTTTAAAGCCACAGGACATGCCACGATAGTACGATCTCATCGCTCCGAGACGCCTACTGCGTTTAAAATGAATAGTTTAAAAATTTTGTATAAATTATGGAGGAAGACTGTAGACTCTTCAGAATTCTCTTCTACAACTTTTGTTCTCTTTTTTTTTCTCTATCTCTCTCTCTCGAAAAATGAATAGAAGACTTTGAGGAAACCTTTCCTGGCTTCTGATTTTCCTTTTCTTCTTCTTCTGTAATTCTCTTTAAAGCTCTTAAGTTTCCATTTCTAAATGTAAGCATTCAATTTTAGTTCAATATAAAGCATTTAAAGTTCTGTAATTAATTTAATTAAAGCATTTATTTACTTTTAAAGCATAGATCTAAGGGTGAATGCCTTTAATCTTTAAAAATTTATGCATGATCTGCAGACTGATCTTCCATATCAGATCAACCATATAACCTGTTACTTAGCCTCTTAGACATAGAGACCTGATCTCTCTCCTCGATTGTATTTCTCTTCTCCCTCCATTCAGTCAGAGCACCAGATCTAGAATCCAAATCTTGGTACTGTGTATGAGCCTGTGTTGCCTAGGGTTGCATAGGATTCTGTTTTAAAGTTTTATTTTTAATTTTAAAGATTTTATTTTAAAGTCAAAACGGTATATCGGCTAGACACCCGTTGTGCAGGATCCAGATCTGTTCTAAGTCAGATCTGATCTCAAAGCGTAGTTAAATCTATGATCAACTGGTTTAATAACGCCACGTACCTCACAATTATTTTAAAGTTTTATTAAAATTGAATTTTATTTTTTTTCTTGTCTTCACTATCATCCTTTGGTTCGAGCTAGAAAAGGATGATGCTCTACAGAGTAGAGACAGACAGGAAAGACTACAATCCATGGCTAAGAATTGGTTTTACTGCCCTTCAACCAATGGAGACTTATGACCAAAAGCTACCGCGGCACCGAGAGGTAACACTCACTTCTCCTGCAAGTGTTCAACCTTTACACAGACTTCTAACCTAGACACTCTAAACTGTACAACACTTATATATATATATGATAGCTTTGATCACTTATCTTAATGTTTTTCTTGCTCATTTGATACTTTTAAATCATTATCCATCATTTATCTTTATAAAGGTTCAAAATACATTATGTGTTTTGATGATTATACTCTTCTTGATGAAGTTCATCTTATGAATATCTATGAATGGTGAATGAAAACCTTTTTTTTTTTGACTTTTTGACAAATTATTAAATGTGCATTCTATACTTGCCTTGTGGAAATTGATAAGTGGAGGTGCCTTATGGTTTAAATTTTGATAATATGAAAAGGAAGAGACAAATATGCGTTTTGAGTTTTTTTTTTCTCTGTCTAAAGGGGAGTCAAAATAATATATATTTTTTATGATTAGGGGAGCTATCTTAACAACTCTAAATTGTATTTGATATCACAAGATAGTTATTTTAGTAATGAAGGGGGGAGAAGATAATAACATGCATTTTGAACTGTATTTGACATTTTATGAAATTTTAAGGGAAATTTTAAATTAATGCATATGTTATGCACAAATCATGAAAAAGTCAAAATGCATAGAGTGTTTGCCATACTCAAAAAGGGAGAGATTGTTGACCTATACGGTCATATGGTCTTTTGATTTTAATAATAACAAACTATATGTCATGGGTAAAATAAGAAATACATATGTTGCACAATCTTACTAGCCGTTGAAGGACAGAAATCATTCATATGAGATTAAGCTCAAGGTACTCAATGTCAGTGACGCAAAGCTCATCAAGTTAAGGACAAGTGTTAATGATACTATTTTAGATGGTTTCGTTTGCTTTATTTCTTGTAAAGCTAGTATAATTAAATATATGCATGATTAAGCATTTAAAAAATCAATTTATTTTTCATGACATTTTTAAAAAACTATTATTTCATAATTTAAAATTTTTATACTTATAGGATAAATAATTTTATGAAATTAGTTGTTTTCAAGTTTTTGTACTAAATTAAAAAAAGTTTTGAAAACTTCACAATCAAAAAGTATTTTTTTAAATTTTATAAATAGACTTATTAGAAAAGTTTTATAAAGTTTTTAGGCCATAATACAGTTTCTAAAATTTTTAAGGCAAAGCTATAATTTTAAAAAAATTTCACTGTAGCGGCTAACGGTTTCATTGTATCAATTTTCTAACCAATAATTTACAGAGTGGAGTCTATTTTATAAACAACTCTTTGTAGGTCATTAAAAAATAGTGATTAACCGATATCAGTTAACGACGATCTAATAATTCAAATTTTTATATAACAGTAACTTAGACAAAGTTAAATTGGTGATTTGATAGTAAGTTAACGACGATCCGATTAGGCCTAGAAAGTCACCAACAGCTAGCTTTCTTCTCCAACTATGAAAAGCAAAACCAAACTCATTTAAAAAATAGTTTTCTAATCTCTATCAAGCTTAAACTTGTTCGTACAAATCATCTTGAGTTTTTATTTACTTATTTATATACTTTGATTGATATTTGGGCTATCATGTGCTTATATACTCTTGTGAGGAGTGTGATCATTGTAGTTTTCATTTCAACATTAAAAGTTAAGTGATTATAAGTGTGGGAAACGCATAGGAAAAGAGTTGTGAATGATACACCACTTATAAAGGTCTATTGACACCTTATAAGTCAATTGTAAAATATTAAATCCTTAGGTTGTAAGGCTTAGATAGTGAAATCCTCAAGCTTGGTTTTCTTAGAGACATGGACATAGGGGGTCGACGAACCACGTAAAAATATCATGTTCATTTTCTCTTCTCCCTTATCTAATTATCATTATTTACTGCTTAAATTTACTTATATTGAATTTACTTTAGATATTAGTTTATATTGTATTGTGTTTTTTAATCATAATTTTTAATTACCCAATCCACCCCCCTTTTAGGTTGCTCACTTAGATTTTCTACTGGCAATTGTACCGGTGTATGTGGATGATTTGATTCTTATTGATGACGGTGAAAAAGAAATTCGTTGAACAAGAAAGAATTTATCAGTTCGCTTCCAAATGAAAGAGCTTGGTCAGCTTAAGCTCTTCCTTTTTTTAGAAGTCGATCAAATAGATGAGGGGATATTTGTTTGCTAATGGAAATATACCAAAGACTTGCTGAAGAAGTTTGGAATATTGGAATGCAAGGCAATCTCATCTCCAAAAGAAGTCAATGCAAAATTGTACATAATCAACAATTGGTAGGTAATTTAATCTACCTAATACTGACTCGATCAGACATTTCATATGTAGTGGGTGTAATAAGTCAATACATGCAAAATACAAAAAAATCCTCACTTGGAAGTGGTTCGATGAATATTAAGATATGTAAAAATTACAATTGACTATGGTCTATTGTATAAGAAAAGTGAAAGTTGCAAGCTAACTGACTATTGTGATGCTAACTACACCGGAGATCATGATGCAAGAAGATCAGCTACTGAGTATGGTTTTATAACTGAGTCTAAAGTAGTTTATTAGTATAGTAAATGACAACCAACTGTATCACTATCAACCACAGAAGAATATTATAGAGCAGCAGTGATGGCAGCTCAAGAAAGTTCTTAGTTGATGCATATAATGAAGGATATACACCAACTAGTAGATTACACAGTACCATTGTATTGCGATAATTAATCGGCGATCAGAATCTTTTTTGATGCAAGAACTAAGCATGTGGAGGTGCACTATCACTTCATTAATGAAAAGGTCTTACAAGATAAAGTTGAAATGCAATATATTAAGACAAAAGATCAAATTGCGAATTTGATCACAAAATGACTTAGTAATGGAAAGTTTGAAGAGTTTTGCCAACAACTCAATATGGATCAAAGGTTGAAAATTGGTGTTGAGGGTGAGTATTAAAAGCCCAACACCAATTTCATGATCTAATCCAATTACATTTGTCCAAGCCCAAGTTCAAAACTCACTTCTTGGAAGATTCAAGAAGAAAATAGCAGATGTTTCTAGTTTAAAAATATCTAACGATGGTAAAAATATCTAACTCTAAAAAACTGTGGCTGTCAAACTTTGGTAATTTAATATTTGTGTGGTTTGTATTAGTTCTAGGATACTATAAATACCCCTAAGCTCTTTATAGACATTAAGTAAAGAGTAAAGAGTTAGAAGAGAGAAAGAAGAGTGAGCCGTGAGTGTTGTAATCTCTCTCATATAAAATATCAATAAAGTTTTTCAGTTTAACAAAATTCTTCTATTGTCCAAATAATTTTAGTTTTTAATAGTTTAGTCCTCTTTAATTTTTAACAAACAAAAGATGTGGTAAACATGTTAGCCAAGTAACTTAGGTTAATGGTAGGAAAATTGTGTGGTAGAAAAATAAGTTATTAAAATGTGTGATCCAAGTATGCTTATTAAAGTCAGTTGAGTGCCTATAAATGCATGGCCATGTCTCTAATTGTAAGAGTGAAGCTAAAGGCATAATAAAAAAAGTCCAAATCAAAATGAGTGCTCTATCTAGTAAAATCTCTATTATTTACCTTATCTTTAGCCAAATATTTTTAACTACATATACTTTTCACCTCACTTATACTAGCCCACTAGCTTCCCCTGTGCCAATAATTTTTGCAATCTCAATTCCTGGGATTTTTTGATAAATTGCATAATTAATGGTATGATAGTCCCAATTAGTTCAAGGTTTGATTTACCTAACCCTGACAATAGGATCTGTCAATATTCCTTTATTCTTTTCAATTCGCTTTCTAAAGTACATTTATAATAACTAGCTCATTACAACATTTACAATTAATATTCTTAAAAATTGTGTTTCTAGAATATTTAATATTCTTCATCAACTTCAAATCTTCTATATGTATATATGTGTATAATATGTCCATATAGATAATAATTTATGCTTTTTTTTCTCAGAATCTATTATAAAGTATCTGCCATCTATTGTTAGTTTGTTTTTATAATGATATATGTTGATGCTGTTTTCCCGCGTCCCTTCAAATAGTGCCAAAAACCTTCTGCTCGCGGTTAGCTCGAGCTCAAGCAGAACCGCCTCCCAATCACTTGTTCCTCTATCTTTACCAGAACGGAAGTCTCCCGAACCTGTACTCACAGAAAACAGAGTTAAGGGTCGCCCGGTGTTGTTCCGGCGAAAACCCTCCGACGCTCAACTCAGTAATCGGGTTGTTCTTTTTGTATCCCTCTTAGTTAGAGAGACCGGAAGAATGGAAGGGGTAATTTTGCCTTGCTTTCTAAATAATGGAATTCTGGAAAATTAGAGTAGAGGGAAGCAGGAAGAAGAAGAACTTGTATGAATTTTCGGAACCCCTGTAACTTACCCGTCCGTTTCCTTTTATTCTCCATTTTTCCTGCCCTTTCTCTCCGAGATCATCCGTTCCCGCGTCAGTGGTGTCTGGGTCCCTCTGACAGCCGGGATTAGCGTAATATTCTTTGGGGATGCGCGGCTGTCTGGTTAGCATGGTTCACATGGCCAGATCATAATGTCAGGCATGCGTGCAAGGAATGATGACACCGTAGGGGCATGTGCCGGCCATCGGCAACAGTACCGCCACCATACCATGTGGGGTCTTGATCAGATATCGAAAGTTGTGCCGAGATTATGAGAAAACGGGTCAGACTGTCCTGAACCGGGTCTCGCGTTCCCTTTGTTCTATGACTGGCATGGCCCAGTTGTGCTCGAGGACTTGAATGCAGCGAGCAGAAAAGTGAGCTCGGGTCTAGACCAGCCTTCGAGCTCCTCATCCTTGACAGCCTTGACAGGGCCTGATGACCTCGAACAAGCAAGAGAGCTCGGAGCTCGGACGGTCCTGAATTCCTCGACCTTGACTAGCTTTAACGTCTAGTGAGGCCGTCTTCGTGACGACGTCTTCGTGACGGTCGGGACTTCTGCTCGAGCTGGATTGTCCCCGGGGTGTCTTATTCGAGCTGGAATGGCCTCGAGGAGACCTGCCTGATATTACCCAAACAATATATATGAATTTTGAATTCTTATTTTAAGCTTTATCGAAAAAATTATCAATGTAAATGTGGAGTGAAGTAATTGAAGTATTTGAACAGAGCCAACTCTAATTACCCGCAATATCACAAAACTAATTAAACAATATGCTTATCAAGATTTGAATTGGATTTTAACTCAACAAGACCAAAGCTATAATTATTGATCAAAACACAGAAGATTTTATGAGTGAATTAGAACAAGAAACAAAGAACAAAGAATAAAGGTGATTTTACGTAGTTCAATTAACTTTCACTAGCTTACATCCACGCGAGGAACAATGTGAACAGATCTTATTGATTTTTCAAGATGAATTACAAAGCTTTTATAGAGCTTAATGTAGAGATCAAGAACACCCTTTCTCCAGCAGCTATCTCTCTCTATATAGCCCTCAAATTACCCCTGTTTGTCACACCAAAACCAGTTGTATTCATAGCTTCTCAAGAAATCAAGAAGAAGTTTATAAAATAAACGTGAAATCTATGTACTGTAGTGGCTTTTAACCAACTGAAACAACTGTCTTTCTGCATGTGATTTACTCGTGCATCACTTAAACTTAAACGACATGTTTTGAAGTCGTTTTAACAAGCAAAATAAAAACTCATTAAAACACTGCATTAATTATCGTTTGGTTAAGTGTCTTCAGCTCTAAAACACAATCTTCTGCCATTTCATTTTGTTTTGATTTGCTTCACTGCTGACACAAGAATTCTCCACCTTGAACAAATCATCTCTACTCAATCTAGCTCTAACCTAAGCTTTTTCAGAAACAACCATTCCAACCATGTCCAAGAAAACCTTGAACATAGTTGTAGGAACTACTTTAGTTAGCATGTCAGCAGGATTTTTGCTTGTATGTATCTTTACCATCCCAATCACACCCTTAGAAATAACATTCCTATGAAATGTGATTTGATGTCAATGTATTTAGTTTTCTCATCGTGTGCTGGGATTTTACTCAAGTAAATTGCACTTGAGCTATCACAATGTATCTCAACAGTTTTTTGGATAATCCAAATTTCAGTCATTAGGCATTTCAACTATAATACTTCTTTCACTGCTTCAATAGCACTAATATACTTAGCCTCAGTTGTTGAAAAAGTAACGACATGTTGAAGGCTGGCTTTCTAGTTTATTAAGCAATCACGTAGCATATACATATAACCTATTAGAGATCTCCTCCTGTTTAAATCCCCAGTAAAATTTGAATCAACAAAGCCGCATAAACCTTTATCAGCCCATTCTAAATTTCCATATACCAGGTTATAATCTAAAGTACCATTTAGATACCTTAACACCCACTTTACAGCTCTCCAGTGTTCCATTCTAGGTGAGGATATATATATGCTTATGACGCTGAGTGCATGTGAAATATTTGGTCTTGTAAGGACCATAGCATACATCACACACTCAACAATATTACATATAGAATTTTTGACATGTGATTCTTTTCTTCATCAGTGTTTCTACATTGTAAACTTCAAAGCTTAAAGTGTGAAGCCAATAACAGCTTGTCATCCTAAAAGCAGTAAGTACCTTTTCCAGATACTTCTTTTGTGAAAAAAACATAGTTTCTTCCCTTCTGTTTATGATAATCTCTATGCCCAGTATCTTTTTTGCATGCCCCAAATCTTTCATATCATACTCAAAACTCAGCAGTTGTTTTAAAGCCTCAATCTCCTCTTTTTGTTTACAAGCAATGAGCATATCATCCATATATAATAACAAATATATGCAGATACCAATCTCAATTAGCTTGTAATAGACATAACAATCAAAGTTGCTTTTTCGATATCCATGAGTTACCATAAACTCATCAAATCTAAGGTACCACAATCTGGGTGATTCCTACAACCTATACAGTGAACTTTTCAACAAGTACACACAATTAGCTTTTTCAAAATATACATACCCCTTATGTTAAGTCATCAAGATCTCTTCTTGTAGTTATCCATGTAAGAAAGCAGTTTTGACATCAAGTTAATTAAGCTCTATGTCATAAACTGCAGTTAAAGCCAATAGAACGCTTATTGAAACATATCCTACTACTGGTGAAAAGGCCTTTTTAAAATCAACTCCCTCATTTTCAGTATACACTTTAATCACTAGTCTAGATTTAAATCTCCTAGGTTCAACAGCTAACACCTTTTCTTTGATTATGAATATCGATTTACATCCAACTATCCCCTTATTTATAGGTTTCCATACCAGCTCCCAAGTGTTGTTTTATAAAGAGAGGCTTTTTCATCATCCATAGCCTTCTGCCATTCTAATTTATATGAACTTTGAACTGCTTCCCTATAACTCTTTGGTTTCTACATCAATTTTTTCTGATGCAGCTAAGGCATATGTAATTAGGTTTGCATAACCATATCTTTGAGGTGCTTTTATCTTTCTTTTCTGTCTGTCTTTAGTTTGCTAATAATTTTGCACTTGAGTCTGGTCATCTTGTTTTGAATGAGTATCCTGTATTTCTTTATGATCATCACAACTATGTTCTGAATTTTCATCTTCCATCGTTATTTTCTTATTAGTATGCTCCACCTTAAACTGAACTCAGGTTTTATCTCTATCATCATATTAACATGTTCAGCAAAACCCTTTATCTTCAATGCAGCATTTTTATTAAACACCACATCCCTGCTGATTACACATTTAGGTGGGTTAAGATCAGTACACCATAGTTTGAATCCTTTCACTCCATCCGGATAACCAATGAATTTACACTTGCGAGCCCTTTGTGCCAATTTTCCTTGACTCACATGTGCATATGTAAGACATACAAAAACTTTAAGATTTTCATAATTTACTAGTTTACCATGTCACATTTCATATGGGCGAAATCTAGAGTAGCAGAAGGACTCAAATTCAATAGGTAGCATGTTGTTAGTAAAGTTTTAGCCCACAAAATTTTTTGAAGTTGTGTTTGAACTAGCATACATCTCACCTTATCCATCAAGCTCTATTCATCCTTTTTGCCAATTTATTTTACAGAGGAGTTAAGCTCACAGTTTTATGTCTTGTTATACCCTCATTTGCATAATAGCTATTAAATTATTGGGTATAGAACTCAAGTTCATTATCAATCCTCAGTTTCTTTACCCTTTTTCTTGTCTAATTTTCAACTAAAGACTTCCATTCTTTGAATTTTCCACAGACTTGATCCTTGTGCTTTAACACATAAACTCATACCCTCATTGAAAAATCATCAATAATAAAATAAAGTAATTATTTCCACCCAATTATATAGTTTGTGTAGGGCCCTAAAGTTCAAAGTGTATATAATCAAAGATTTTAAGTGTTTTATGTTTTGAGCTTTAGAAACTCATCCTTGTAGATTTTCCTACAACACATTCTTTACAAAAAAATATAAATCTCAAATCTCTTTACTCCCCAAAACTTTTAATTTCTTGAGTTCATTTAAACCTCTTATGCTCATATGTTCTAACCTTCAATGCCACAACCTTGTAATATCTTTTCCAGAACTGATAGACACAATAGACAAGCCTAATACTGCCTCTCCATCCAGAACATAAACCCTATTCCTTTTAATACCTTTCATTATTATTGTTGAGCCACCTACAATCTTAATTTCACGATATTCAAACCTAATGCTAAATCGCAACTGATCTAACATCTGAGATTAGGTATCTTTTTAAGTCAGGAACATGCCTAACTTCCTTAGGTTCTTTAATTGTCTCATCATGCAACTTAAGATTAAAATTTCTGATTGGGGAATGCCGAGCAAGCCCGCTCGAGGACCATCCAGCTAGGGCAGAAGACCTGATATCTAGCACGAAGGCACCCCTGCTCGATGTCAAAGCTAGTTGAGGTCAAGTGTTCCAAGGCTGGTCGGGCCCTGATCTTCCCATCCTGCTCGGGTAAAAGAGATCTTCGACCACCAAGCAAGACCTAGTCGCATCATGGACAAAGGGAAACTGAAGCTCGAGCTGCGCAGACCTAAGCATAGCGGCCTCTTCTCCCAACAACTTGTCACAACGATCGATGACTGACAGGCACCCCTACGCCGTAGGGTTTTATCACTGTTACCGATGACCAGCGCACGCCTTCACAGTGTCATCATTATACATAGACCTACATGGCATCATCATTTGGCCACGGGAACCCATACTCGCCTGACATCACATGCTCCTAGGTTGTGCCGCAGCAACCCCTAGCTGTCAGAAAACGGGGGTGGGCGTCCAAGCAAAGGGGGGTGAGAAAACGGTAGAATAAATATCAGATGAAGGGCAATTTAAAAGGGTTCTGATTCCAACTACAATTTTTCTACCAAGACTCTGATTTTCTCTTTCTTTACTTCCCCGAACCTTCTTCCTTTTTCCGGTTCCTCAGATTAAGAGGGATTACAAAAGAATCAACCCGATCACTTACTTGAGCGTTGGAGGGTTTTTACAGAAAAAATATCCTGCGACCACTGACACCATTTCTGTGGACGCAGGTGGGAAGATATCACAGCTTCAATGAACGGAGAAAGGCAGGAACCAGCAAGGAATCCTACACGAACAACCAATGAGTAGAAGACAACAACACTGCTTGGAAGCGAGCAGAAAACCGCATCACCATTTTGGCGCCGTCTTTGTGGATCAGTTCAAAAATCCTGAATTCCCAGTACATTTAAGAAGCAACGTGACAATGAGGAAAAACAATAGAAGAGGAGTAAGCCCCGAAGAATTGGTAACCCTTGGGGAAGTAGCCAATGAGGTCCGGGATAGAAAAATACAAGAGAGGATGGATTGGATGGAAAAGCAGATGGAGACACTGACATCCATCCTACAGGAGCTCAGGGATGGACAGAGGAAAGCAAGTAATGACATTCCTAAATCCAGTCGCGGGGACGCTCCTACTGAGGGAAATGTAGGAAAGGAAGCTCAAAGGCAGAAAGTATAAAACGTTGCCGAAAGGAAGAAGACGAACCTGGAGGAGGGAGAGTCTCGACAACACTTGCAAGACACGGCACCTCTTTCCCGTGCGGAGGATTTGGAGGGGGAGGTACGCAGGCTGGCATAGGTGGTTGAGGACCTTAACGGAAACAGGAAATCCCCATGTTGAAGGATCATGTTGGACAACGAGTCCCCACTTTCAGCGAAAATCATGGGCGTCATGATCCCTAGGGATTTTCGCTTCCCCGACTTGAAGTTTTCAAGGAAGAGTGACCCACTGGTGCACATAGAACATTTCAATGACATGACCGGAGTGTAGGACTTGACAACAACCCAAAGGTGTAGAGCCTTCCCACTCACTTTGGAGGGGAGGGCGAGAGAATTGTACCGCAAATTACGATGGCCCCCAAAGATGACATGATAGAATTGGTAGAGATAAAGTAAAAGGAGGGAGAGTCCCTCTGAGAATTTGTCAAGAGGTACCACCGGGCAGTCTTGAATCTCGGGGCATTCAATCACCCCCAGGTATTGAGAGGGTTGAAGGAAGGGGTGAAGATGAGAAGACCCTGGTACAACTTGCGGAGTCCCTCAATTCACTCGTACTTTGACGCCTATGAATAGATGAAAATAGACATCGTAATCGAGGAGGAAAAAGCTGCAAAGCTAAGGAGCGAACAGAACAACAGGGCTGGGGGCCTGCTCATGGCTCGTCTACTTCTAGGGCAACAAGGGATCGGGTTGCTCCCTATAACCCCTACCAGAGGGCCGCCCAACCGCGAGTGGCTCCCGCTCCACTTCGCAGGTCTCCAAGTAGGGATCGCAGGGATTATCGGTAATACAATGGCAACCCTTCACATTCGTGAAAATTTTCCCGGGATGGGGCGGTACAGATGGTTGACCAAAGCCCCACCTACAAACAATACACCCCGCTAAAGGTGTCGCTTAAAGAGATATTTCAAGTTATAGAGGAACAAGGGCTGTTGTGTTCCCCGATGCCGATGTCTAAGCCAGCAAACAGGAGGGACAGAAATAGGATCTGTCGATTCCACGGCGATCATGGCCACTCGACGTCGCAGTGCCGTGACCTAAAAAACTTGGTGGAGGACTTGGTTAGAAACCGGTACTTGGACAAGTTCGTTGAGGGAGGGCACCCGGTAGTAGAGCAGCAACAAGCAGGGGATGGCCAAGCGTGTGACATGGACCGCAAACCACCTGCTGTGAGAGTGATAGCAGAAGGGCCTACGATGGAACGAAACTCAAACAGGGCTCGGAAGAACTACAGCAAATACGCCTCTGCTAGTCGGGAAGTTCTACGCACTGCACCCACTGCAAAGAGAGCTAGAATTCGACAAGTACCGATTATGTGGACAGAGGAGGATGAAGAGGGGGTCCTATACCCCCACGAGGACGCCTTGGTTATAAGGGCAAATGTCACCAACAGAGAGCTCAATAGGATATTGGTGGACTCGGGGAGTTCAGTGGACATTCTCTTCAAATCCACTCTCGACGATATGGGAATAACGAATGTGAGGCTTGAGCAGACGAGCACCTCTCTAAAAGGATTTGATGGAGGAAGGCTAACCCCTAGGGATTGTCAACTTGCCAGTGACCATGGGCTCAAAGCCCTTTGAGAACAACATGATGTTGGATTTCTTGGTTGTAGACGAAGCCAGCCCCTACCAGGCAATATTGGGGAGGCCTTTCATAAGGATCAGCCAATCGGTGATGTCCATCTACTACTTAGCCTTGAAGTATTGCGTGAATAGAGTAGTAGAAGTTGTCAATGGTGATCAAAGGGTCGCGAGGAGCTGCTATGCCACAGCGGTAAAGGAAGTGATACAAGTGACGTCACTGGATGCAAGAGGTGAATCAAAGAATGGGAGACCGGAGCCTGCTGAAGAATTAGAGAAAGTTTTGATAAGGCCAGAAAACCAGGAGAAGAAGGTCAGGATAGGCTCAAGAATAAGCGAGCAGCTGACAAAAAGCCTGGTCGAGTGCTTGCGAGCATACTCCGATGTGTTTGCCTAGACGCATGAAGATATGCCTGCTATCGATTAGAATGTGGCATGCCACAGGTTGGCAATAAGAAAAGACACAAAGCTAGTAAGGCAGAAGAGGAGGTACGTCAACCAGGAGAGGTATGAGGTCACGAATAGCGATTTGGAGAAGCTGTTGAAGGCAAGATTCATAAGGGAAGTCAACTACCCTGAATGGATCTCAAACGTGGTACTGGTGAAGAAGGGGAGTGGGAAATGAAGAATGTGTGTAGACTTTACAGATTTGAATAAGGGCTGTCCAAAGGACAGCTTTCTATTACCCAAGATAGACCAGCTGGTTAACTCCACAGTAGGACACGGTCTGCTCAGCTTCAAGGATGCCTTCTTTGGTTACAACCAAATCCCCATGTACAAGCTGGACGAGAAGTGCACAGCCTTCATTACTAACTAAGGCCTATTTTGCTACAAGTTCATGCCCTTCGGCTTGAAGAATGCGGGGGCAATATATTAGAGACTGGTGAACAAGATTTTCAAGCCTCTGATTGGCCACACAAATGAAGTTCATATGGACGACATGATCACCAAGCCCAGGGATGCAGAAGAACATGTGAGGCATCTAGATGAGACCTTCGCGCTCTTGAGGGAATACCAGATGAAGCTTAATCCTGAGAAGTGTGCCTTTGAAGTGGGTTCTGGAAAATTCCTGGGTTTCATGGTCAGTAACAGGGGAATTGAGGCCAACTCAGAAAAGATAAAAGCAGTGATAGACATGAAGTCCTCGCACACTCTCAAGGAAATACAAAGCCTCACTGGTAAGCTGGCATCCCTCAACAGATTTATCTCCGAAGCAATAGACAAATGCCATGTCTTCTTTCAGGAGATAAGAAAAGGGAGAAAGACGAAGTGGACACCAGAGTGTGAACCAGCATTCTAATAGCTGAAGGAGTACTTGCTGAAAACCCTGTTATTATCAATACTGCGAGCATGAGAATAACTATACTTGTATTTGGCAGTGTCATAATGGGCAAGGAGCTCAGTCCTAATAAGGGAAGAGTCAGGGGTATAACACCCTGTATATTATACGAGCAGAGCTTTGTTGGAGGCAGAGACTCGGTATCCACTACTGGAGAAGTGGGCACTCGCACTGGTAACAACAGCTCGGAAGCTGAGGCCTTATTTCCAAGCACACTCGATAGCGGTCTTGATGAACTAGCCACTTAGACAGATCTTGCACAAGCCAGAGACTTCGTGCCGACTGGTAAAGTGGTTAATAGAGCTCAGTGAGTTTGACATCAGCTACCGGCCCCGAGCAACAATTAGAGCACAAGCCTTGGCAGACTTTGTGGTTGAGTGTACAGAGTCAGAAAAAAGGAGCAGACAACGAGCGATCAGCAGGCTCCCCTGATCCAGGCAAGATGTGGATGGTTATAGTGGATGGATCATGTGGAGATCAAGGAACGGGAGTAGGAGTAGTGCTCCTTAGTCCCGTAGGGGTGGAAGTACAATATGTCGTAAAGCTCGAGTTTAAGGCCACCAATAACCAGGCTGAATATGAGGCTATAATTGTAGGACTGAAACTCATGTTGTAGTGAGGGCGGAGGAAGTGAAGGTCCAGACGGATTCTCAGCTGGTGGCAAACCACCTCAACGAAAGCTTCCAGGCCAAAGGCGAGAGGATGGAGGCTTACCTTCGAAAGGTGAGACAATCAATTGGGAAGTTTCAAGCCGGTAGAGGTGGAATAGATCACAAGGAAAGAAAACTTTTGGGTGGATATGATAGCACAGATGGCCACTGTATCTGACCCCAAGATGCCCAAGTCCATTCCGGTGGAGATCAGGACCTGCTCGAGTATCGAGCAGGAAGACAAGGTGATGAGCTTGTCCTCGAGCAGCACCTAGATGGATCCAATTATCTCTTATCTCAAGGAAGGGATATTGCCTGCTGACAAGAAGCAGGCGAGGAAGCTGAGATGTCAAGCAGCAAGGTACACGCTGATCGACGGGGTATTGTATAGGCAAGGATACATTCTGCCACTATTACGCTGTTTGGATAAGGAGAAAGCCAATTACGTCCTCAGGGAAATGCATGAAGGGATTTGCGGAAACCATTCTAGCGCAAGATCTCTAGCCTTTAAAGCCTTAAGGCAAGGGTACTTCTAGCTTCGGATGCACCAGGACGCACAAGAAAAGACCAAGAGCTGCAAGAATTGTCAAAGCTTCACCAACTACATATCTCATCAGCTTGAGAACCTCATAGTAATGAACTCACTGTGGCCATTTGCTCAGTGGGGAATTGACGTGATCGGACCACTGCCAAAAGAGAGAGCATCCGCAACATATGCCATGGTGGCAATCGATTTCACTAAATGGGTAGAAGTGGAAGCTTTAAGCAGTATTGCAAAAAGTAAAACCACTGACTTTATTTGGAGAAATGTGATTTGCAAGTACGGGATCCCCCACACACTAGTTACAGACAACGGGAGGTAGTTCGACAATAACAAGTTCAGAGAATTCTGCAAAAATATGGGGATAGAACTGAAGTTCTGTTCACCATCACACACATAGGCAAATGGGCAAGTAGAGGCCGCGAAAAAAAATATAAAGCGTCTCTTGAAGACCAGACTGGGTGAGCAGAAGGAAGCTTGTGTCGACGAGCTGCCTGGTGTGCTATGCGCTTATAGGACAACACACGAAACTGTCATGGGAGAGACACCTTTTTCCTTGGCATTCAAGTATGAAGCAGTGATCCCAGCAGAGATAGGGATGGGCACACATCAGACGGAGCACTTTAATGAGGAGCAGAACGACAAGCAGATGTGCGTAAATTTGGATCTGCTGAAGGAAAAAAGGGAAAGGTCAATAATAAAGATGGCACAATACCAGCAGAGGGTAGCCCGCTACTACAACCAGAACGTGCACATCCGTTGATTTTGGGTGGGAGACTGGGTACTTAAAAGAGTGAACCAGAGTAACAAGGACCCCAAGCAAGGGGTGCTGGGTCCAAATTGGGAAGGTTCTTACAGAGTCTCACAGGTAGCTGGTCCGGGGGTATACAGGCTGACTTACCCAGATGGACGAGAAGTTAAGAGGCCATGGAATGCACAACACTTGGTGAAATATTTCTAGTAAGTTCTTTTGTATTACAAACATTGGTATTTAGTTTCTCTCAAAATAGAAGTATTTAAAATCTTGTACATGAATAAAAGAAAGAAAAACGCTTCAAAAAACTAATCCCATGTGAGCAGATTAAAGCTTATGAAAACAAACAAATGCTATAGTCGTAAGTCTTAAAGCCTAACCCTAAGGCGAGACGAAGTGCCTAGCATAAGCTAAGTGAAGGCTCGAGCAAGATAAGCTCATGAAGAAAA
>CM046814.1:9270825-9289605 GCA_025617385.1 Murraya koenigii | reverse complement strand
AAATGGGTTGAGGTGGAAGCCTTGAGTAGTATTACGAGAAAACAAGACCATCGACTTCATTTTGGAAAAATGTGATATCGCGGTATGGGATTCCCCACGCGTTGGTTACGGACAACGAGAGACAATTTGACAACCACAAGTTCAGGGACTTTTGCAGGAACATGGGGATAGAACTAAAATTCTTCTCGCCATCACACCCACAGGCTAATGGACAAGTGGAGGCTGCAAACAAGACTATAAAGCGCCTCCTGAAGACCAGACTCGGGGAGCAAAAGGGAGCTTGGGTTGACAAGCTACCTGGTGTCTTGTGGGCCTATAGAACCACGCACAAAACCGCTACAGGGGAAACCCCCTTCTCCTTGGCATTCGGGCATGAAGCAATTGTCCCCGCTGAAATAGGGATGGGAACGCACCGAACAGAGCACTTCAACGAAGGGCAAAACGATGAGTAGATGTGTGGAGGCTTAGACTTCTTTGGAAGAAAAAGGAAAGAGCTGCAGCAAATATAGCGAGTACCGATGAGAGTGACCCGTTATTACAACTGGAATGTACACGTCCATCGATTTTAGGTAGGAGATTGGGTGCTTAGAAGAATAAATCAGAACATTAAGGACCTCGGGCAAGTGCATGGAGTTAATCTCATAGTGTAAGGAGAAAACATATATGTAAACACAAGTACAAAAAAAAAAGTTTGTTAAGTGGCTGGAGCGTCGGGGCTAGCGAGTTGGAGTCGGGTCGTCGGGGAGTGGAGTACCTTCCGTGGCAGCAGCAGCGGCGGGGGAGACCTCTGCAGTAGGAGGAGCAGTCTCTCCAGTCCCTGCAGGGGCCTGAATTGGAGGGATTCTCGGCTCTTGGTTTGTGGCATCATGCTCGAGCATATACGCATCAATGCCCGCCTCGAGCTTGGATATATCCACGTCAGGATATTCCTTGCCCAGGACGGGCACGAGGCATTCATAGCTGAAAGTCACCCCGTCATTGTACTTTGTCGCGAGATAGCCTTCCAAAGAATCCACCTTCCTCTGAAGACGAGAAGTCTCTGCCTCCATGGTCTTCTCAAAGGAGAACCTCTGCACGTCTAGATCCTTTCGAGCATTCAACAGCTTGTCCCGGACCACAGACAACTCCTTGTCGAGTTGGAGTGCTTTGGACTCTGACATGGCTGCCTTCTCCTTGAAGGTGGAGATCTCCGTACGAAGCTTCGCTGCCTCCTCGTCCTTCCGCTCAAGACTCTGTCTCAAATTCTGACTTTCTGCCCTGATCTTCCTCTAGGAGTCTAGAGTCTTGGTCTTAAAGGTGGTTGCAACAGCCGTGACGAGGGAAGAGAGGCGGTAGAGCGTGCCGACTAAGTCATCAGCACTAGAAGCCTTTATCGCCCCCAAGAACTTCTCCTTCATTTGCCTGGCCAAGTCCTTGAGGTAGAGGTTGGCGACGTTAGGCTGTTGCTGCTCTTGTAAGCGTCTTGCTTGAGATCGAGCTGAAACGGCAGTCCTCGGACCCCTTCGGGTTGTACCCTCTGCTGCTCGCTCAGTCTCCCGAGCAGAGGGTGTAGTCCTAATCGGCGAGGTGGCAGTATTGGTTCGAGGCCACTTCGCTGGACCAGGAGAGCTGCTCGGACGGTCCGAAGTGCCCATGGGCCTCTTCAATTGAGAAAGAACACCACTCATCTCCTCTTGGGAGGCAAGGCCAAACTCGACAAGGTTTTGCATTGAGAGTAGCTCCCTGCATGAGCTCGCGTTGTCAAGGGCAGTGTTAACGCGTGCTTAAAGCTCTTCCCCAATCCTATAAGAAGCACTCCAAGATACTGCAACAACAACCAAAATAGAGTGGTGAGAAAAAATACGAGCAGAAAAACTAAAGTAAGGATGCATTAACCAGCGGACGACCTGGAGGGCAAAAATGAAAGGGAGAGAGGGACCCCTTCAAAAGCAGAAAAATTGCCCTTCCAATTGCCATCAGAGGTGGGGAGATCGGTAATAGATTTCTTGCCTTTCAAATTGGAGGCGAGGTAGTACCAGCCAGCATCCTTGGGGCTGCTTTTCAATTAGTAGAGATGCTTTATCTCTTCTACCGACGGTTCACCCAAGTTGTACCACCTCCACAACACATACAAACCAGACAAGACCCTCCACCCATTAGTGTTCAATTATCCCGGAGCCAAACAAAGTCTAGACAGAACTCGAATGAAATAAGGTTGAAGGGGCAACCTAGCCCCCCACTTGAAACATTCCAAATAGAGGGTGACATACCCTCAGGGAGGGTGGCTGGGCATGTCACCCTCACTCGGGCACACGCAGTCCACGTTAGCGGTTATATGGTAGGTGTCCCTAAGCCGGTCCAGATCCGGGTGTGAGGTCTCACACCTCATAAAATCAATGGGGAACCACCCACCCTCCGACTTTTGGCTAACCCTTTCCCCTTGTTGTGGCCGGGTCTCCCCACAAGCACGACCCCTCGGGACTTGGGTCTCTCACTATGACCATCCTATTTGGTTCGGAGTCACTTGAAGAAGTTGACACTTCAGACGACATTCGATGAGGTTGTTCTGTGTCAGACATATTTCCTAAGGACACAGTCTACCAAATGGGAATCGAAAATCGAGAAAATGAACAAAACAGGAACAAGAAGAGGAGGAGAGGTTATATACCTAAGATGGATTTGACTACGGGAAATGGCAACGATGGAAAGGAAGAAAATGAGAAGCACTCGCAAGTAATTAATTCTGGTTTTAACAAAGATTGAAAAGAGGAGGCACAGTAAAGAAATTGAGGGTTTTTAAAGGGAAAGCGCGTCTCATCAGTAGACGGCACGCATCTCAAGAGAAGCGACTAATCAAGTAACCGCCTCTTCAAAATTCAAACGCACGGCCTGGATCCATCCATGTGTCTCACATAAGTATGAAATGATAGAAAGGGAGGACAACTCAGCATGGGAAGATAAAAAGGCCTGGAAGCCGGCCCAAACAAGAAGTTTCCAGTCTTGTCTCGCTTCACTCCAAAGACTAGAAACTGGGGGACTGGTGTTTGGGTAATGCCGAGTAAGTCCTCTCGAAGTCAACCTAGCCCGAGCACAGTATTTGACCACTGGTACGAAGATGACCTTACTAGGCGTCAAAGCTGGTCAAGGTCGAGTGCCCCAAAGTCTGGTCGAACCTCGAGCTCCTTCTTCTGCTCGAGGTCTTCAAAGCCCCGTCAAAGCTGGTCAAGGTCGAGTGCCCCAAGGCTGGTCGAACCCCGATCTCCTTCTTCTGCTCGAGGTCTTCAAACCCCCAGGTATGACCTAGTCACACCAGCGACGGCGCGGAGAGAATGCAAGATTCGAGCATAGCCGGTTTGAAATAGTTTGACCCTTCATTCCAATAACTCAACGCGACGATCGATGCCTGGCCGATACCTCACACGGTATGGTGTCGTCACTATTACCGATGGCCGGCACACGCCCCTACAGTGTCATCATTTCATAGGCGCATGCTCGACACTATCATTAGGCCACGGGAACCCATGCCCACCTGACATCTCGCATTCCCAGGATGTGTCACAGTAATCCCAGCTGTCAGAGGGACTCTGATACCATTAATGTGGGAACAGCGGACTCCGAAGAGAAATGGCGGGAAAACAAAACAAAATAATAAGTATGAATCGAAGTGTAAGTAGCTGCCTCTTCCGGGCATTTTTCAGATTCTTCTTCTTCTTCTTTATTCTCTATTTGGTTTCTGAATTCTCTCTATCCTGGTCATTCTTGATCCAGAGATCATTTCATCCCTCCGGTCTCTCGAACAAAGAGGGATACAAAAAGAATAACCCAATTACTGACTTGAGCGTCGGGGGGTTTTCACCGGAAAAACACCCAGTGACCCCTGACCTTGTTTTTGTGAGCACAGGCCTAAGGAAATCGTTGTTTCGGGGGATAGAGGAAAGCTGAGATTGGCAGGGATTCCTGCTCGAGCATTCTCATGAGCGAAGTCTCACGACCTACTCAAGAGCACGCAGAAACCCGCATCAACACTCTTCATAGTTCGTAGGTCCAAATTGAGACCATAATTCTGTCATAAATTCTTCCCAAGTCATAGTTTGAGCCTCATTATGGTATATCTTGCTCAGCCACTGCCACTATTGATTAGTTTCCCCTTCCAAGTGAAAGGAAGCAAGATAAACTTTATCTTCATTAACTATTTCTTGGAACTCAAAGAATTGTGCCGCTTGAGTGAGCCATTCAATAAGGTCATCTCCTGCATATCGTGGAAACTCTAGCTTGATAGTTTGGGGAGAGAAGGTATGCCTACCACCTTCCAATCCATCGTGATATGTGCTGAAATTGATTTTTTTTTCTTTTTAGGCTTATGTAGACTTGAAGATCGTTCAGCCGAGAGGATTTCTTCTGAAAAAATCTTGATAGATTCCTCCATTCACTATAATCAATTGTCCATCCCTTTTGTTGATGCAGCTTTCTATTTTCTCTCGAGTAGGGTCGTAAAATTCTGCTCGCTAGATGTTTGAGCTAGAATCCTCGCCAATCTCAATTTTCCTCTATCCACTGGAACAACGATTTCCTTGGGCCTGTGCTCACAAGAAACAAGATCAGGGATCGCCGAGTATTTTTCCAGTGAAAACCCTCCGACGCTCAAGTCAGTAATCGGGTTATCCATTTTGTATCCCTCTTTATTCGAGAGGCCAGAGAAATAAAATGATTTTCTACCTTTATGTGGCAAGAATTCAGAGAACTTGTAAAAGATCAAAAGGAAAAGGAAGAAGAAGAAAGATCTCCAAAATTCTGGAACCCCTAACCGTCACTTTGATTTTTCTTTTATACTTCTGTTTTCCCACCCCTTTTTTCTTCGGGGGTAGCCGTTCTCGAGTTCATGGTGTTTGGGTCCCTTTGATAGTCGGGATTATTGTGACACTCCCTGGGAATGCGGGATTGTCCGATGGGTGTGGGTTCCCACGGCCTAATGATAGTGTCAGGCATGCGCGTCAAAAATGATGACACTGTAGGGGCGTGTGCCTGCCATCGATAATAGTGATGGCACCATACCGCTTGGGATATAGGCTAGGCATCGATCGTCGCGTGGAGTTGTCAGAAGGAGGGGTCAAATTGTCTCGAATCGGCTATGCTCGAATCTTGCATTCTCTCTGTGCCGTTGCTGGTGTGATTGGGTCATGCCCGAGGATTTGAAGACCTCGAGTAAGAGGAGGAGCTCGGGGTTCGACTAGCCTTGGGGTACTCGACCTTAACCAACTTTGACACCTAGTATGGCCGTCTTCGTGCTAGCAATCGAGTCCTCTGCTCGAGCTGGGTTGACCGCGAGGTCTTCTGCTTGAGTTGGGTTGACCGCGAGGTCTTCTGCTCGAGCTGGGTTGACCGCAAGGGGGCCTGCTCGGTATTGTCCAAACACCAGTCCCCAAGTTTCTGGTCTTTGGAGTGAAGTGAGACATGACTAGAAACTTCTTTAATATTGAAGATGCGTGCTGAGATGCCCCCCCTTTCTGTCATTTCATATTAAATGCGAGACATGTGGATGGATCCTGGCCATTCGTTTGAATTTTGAAGAGGCGATTACTTGAACAGTCGCATCCCTTGAGAGGTGTGCCGTCTGTGCTTAGAGACTTCTGTCCCTTGCGTTTCTTCGCGAGCTTATTCTGCTCGAGCTTGCTGTTGGCTCACGCTTGGCACCGTCTCGCCTTAAGTTAGGCTTAGAGACTTCTGACCCTAGCATTTCATCGTGAGCTTATTTTGCTCGAGCCTGCTGTTGGCTCACGCTTGGCACTATTTCACCTTAAATATGGCTTAGAGACTTCTGACCTTTGCGTTTCTTCGCGAGCTTACTCTGCTCGAGCCTGCTGTTGGCTCACGCTTGGCACCGTCTCGTCTTAAGTTAGGCTTAGAGACTTCTGGCCCTTGCTTTTCTTCGCTTTCTCGCTCGAGCCTGCTGTTGGCTCACGCTTGGCACCGTCTCCCCTTAAATTTGGATTAAAGACTTCTGGCCTTTGGGTTTTTTCGCGAGCTTACGTTGCTTGAGCCTGCTGTTGGCTCACGCTTGGCACCGTCTCGCCTTAAATTTGGCTTAGAGACTTCTGGCCTTTGCGTGTCTTCGCGAGCTTACTCTGCTCGAGCCTGCTGTTGGCTCACGCTTGGCACCGTCTCGCTTTAAATTTGGCTTAGAGACTTCTGGCCTTTGCGTTTCTTCGCGAGCTTACTTTGCTCGAGCCTGCTGTTGGCTCACGCTTGGCGCCGTCTCGCCTTAAATTTGGCTTAGAGACTTACGACCTTTTTATTTGCCTTAGAGTATTTTCAAAAAAATATTTTAAAACTAGTTACCTGTTCGTCCCCTTTTTTTTTTTTTTTTTTAGTTGAGCTCACTTAGGCGAGTCTTCTTATTCTTATCTCACCTGGAGACTTCAAGCCTTCTAACTATTTACTAACTTGAGCAACTTCATGCAACTCTTATCAGTTTAAGGTTTTATGCCTTGCCTATAGAAGGCTTCTAGGCTTCTAACCTTTTGCTAACCAAAGTAACTTTAAGCTGCTCTCATTAGTTCAACGTTTCATGGCTTTTAATCTCTCTACCCACTCTAGGAGAAATTTGACAAGAAGCGAAAAATAAAGAATGGATTTCTATTACATCCATTTTATTCAAAGTTATTTATGTACTATAATTTAGTCATAAAAGATTGAAGCAAGACTAAAACTATAACGCACATGCTACTAATTTATAGACTAATTTTCTAGCCAAGCATGTTGAACCGATCTATTAATCAGGGTTCGCATTCGTTTCTATACATGATACCGCTATAATGCTAGACTTTTGAGTTTATTTATTTTTTTTTTAGATATTCCAAAAATAGATTCAGATATGCTACTACAGGCAACAATTAAATTGCCTTAATTCATGCATGGTAATATTTTACATTTTGCCTATATAGAAATATATAGAGACAAAAGGTTGACTTTTTGTATAGTTCCTCACAGACAGCGCCAAAATGTTGATGCAGTTTTCTATTTGCTCTCGAGCTGGAATCCTCGCCAATCTCAATTTTCCTTTATCCACTGGAACAACGATTTCCTTGGGCCTGTGCTTACAAGAAACAAGGTCAGGGGTCACCGGATGTTTTTCCGGTGAAAATCCTCCGACGCTTAAGTCAGTAATCGGGTTATCCTTTTTGTATCCCTCTTTATTCGAGAGGCCAGAGAAATAAAATGATTTTCCGCCTTTATGTGGCAAGAATTGAGAGAACTTGTAAAAGATCAAAAGAAAAAGGAAGAAGAAGAAAGATCTTCGAAATTCGGAACCCCTAACCTTCACTTCGATTTTTCTTTTATACTTCTGTTTTCCCACCACTTTTTTCTTCGGGGGCAGCCGTTCCCGGGTTCATGGTGTCTGGGTCCCTCTCACAGCCAGGATTATTGTGACACTCCATGGAAATGCGGGATTGTCCGGTAGGTGTGGGTTCCCACGGCCTAATGATAATATCGGGCATGCGCGTCCAAAATGATGACACTGTGGGGGCGTGTGTCGGCCATCGGTAACAGTGATGGCACCATACCGCTTGGGATATCGGCCAGGCATCGATTGTCGCGTTGAGTTATCAGAAGGAGGGGTTAAATTGTCTCGAACCGACTATGCTCGAATCTTGCATTCTCTCTGTGTCGTTGCTGGTGTGATTGGGTCATGCCCGAGGATTTGAAGACCTCGAGCAAGAGGAGGAGCTTGGGGTTCGACTAGCCTTGGGGTACTCGACCTTGACCAATTTTGACGCCTAGTAAGGCCATCTTCGTGCCAGCGATCTAGTCCTCTGCTCGAGCTGGGTTGACCCCGAGGTCTTCTGCTCGAGTTGGGTTGACCGCGAGGTCTTCTGCTTGAGCTGGGTTGACCGCGAGCTGGAAACGATATATGAGTATTCATTGGAAACATAGTGAGTTTGAGGATATAAGCACCTGAGTTTGTGCACTCAAGCACAAAATTCAAAAATGTTTTGGGCCTTTTTATAGATTAACTTCAATTGAAGGGGTCTAATTGATTCAAAAAGTTATCATGCATATCGTTCAGTTTTTTTGCATTTTAATTAATATTTATGACTTATTTAGGTTGGATCATGCTAGCTTATTATTCTTCTACGTGTTTTAGGATTGCTAGTGTCTTAAATTCTAACCAAATCTTTTTCTCAATCCTTATGGCAGTAGCATTTTTTTCCTCTTTAAACTAGGCTAGCTCATCTATATAAGGAAGCCTTTAAGATCATGATTTTTCACACAATTTTCTTGGCTTCCTCTTCAAATTTTAGTTACTCCAGTGCTTTTCTTCTTCTTGTTAATTTTTCTTACTTTTCTTTATTTCATGGCTCTAAATATCTCTAAGCTTAAGTAAGGTGAGAGCTCTCATGCTCAACCTAGTTCCAAACATGGTCGCACTATAATGAGGATTCTGGTCCCAAATTGGGTTGAGTACCTTCTAGAGAATCCATGAGTCTAAGTGAGGATGACTCCATGAAAAGTGATCCCAATGAAGATAGTTTTCGCTCTGGACCTTCAGCCTTTGAACCTTAAGACAACATCCATTGTCACTGCTGTTCCTTCTATCGTCATCGATCGATAGAAGCTGCAGTAGCTTACGCTATCTATAGTGCTACTCGTTTAAGTGCTATTCGTGATCTTTTCTCTTATTTTGTAGCCTCTATTTGCCATCCTTCCCCCCAATTTTCTTATGTTCCTTTTTTTGATCCTGTTGATTATTCTCTTAATTATTTTTCTCTCGATCTTGTCTGTCTTGAGGTTGAAATTTTGAAATAAGGTAATGATGTTACTATCCTCATTAGTGGTTTTGAGAACTTGCATGCCAAGATTCCTCACTTTTGCAACTTTTCGGCAAAAGAGGGTCAATTGCATGATGCAATAAGTTAGGGAATTAATATTTCTATTTTATGGAGAGATTTCATTTTTATTACAAAAGTTTTAGTTTTTATGATTTCTAGTTCTTAGGGTGAGTTTATCTTTCAGTTGATCTTGATTTTATGCTTAATGTTGCCTTGCAATTTGTTGATCAATAAAACAAGTATTTTATTTTAATTCTTGCCTTGGTTTATTTGATGGACTAATATGTTAATTGCAAATTCTTTTGGTTAGTTCTTTGTTGTTGTTTGTGTTTATTTCATATTCATGTTTTAATGCTAAGATTTCATTGAAGGCTTGTATTGAATTGCTTTTGCCACAAGGATGTCAAAAGGAGGAGACTATTAAGTCCATTATTTATAGAGTTGGCATCTTATGGTAAGTCTAGTTAAATTGAAATTTTATTTATTGAATATCTTGTAATATGATTTAATTTATTAAATCTCTAATTTATTGTAATTCAAATTTATTAGGAATATTTTTTTTCTTAGCTTAGTTAGATGTCTAATTTAGCAAGTCAATTAATGATAGGATTATATAATTAGCGTGTGGATTTATCTAGAGCAAGAAGTTAGTTCAAATAGAAAGTTTATTAATTACTCTAGATATTTCTTAGTAGATAAGCAAGACAAGAATATCATATTTATTCCTATTTAGATTTATAGGAATTATGAGAGGAAATAAATTTCTATTTGAAAGAACATAAGTATTTTGAGACTTGTGATTTTTGTGAAACCTAGTACTTATATAAAGAGAGATGTTTAACAATTGAAGATGCACAACACAAAGTATAAAGTAAAGAAACAAAATTCAGGCTCCTCTCTAGATCAGATATGGCATATGATGTTGTGTTGATTTATTTTCTTCATTCAATTATTGTAACGAGATTATTTCTTTTAATATATGTGGAGAGTTTATGTGGATCTTGGATCACTAGATAATGAATAATTGAAGAATTGTTATTGATCACTTTGTGAAGTGCCTTAAAGATCGTTGATCAAGAGGGATAGCAGTTATTCAAGAGAAGCAAATTCAGTATAAAGTTGAGTAAGCTGTATAGTGATAAACTGTAAGTGATAGTCTTAAATTTGGTAAGTCTTTAGGTTGTAACATCTCAACCTAATGAATTACTTTTTATTTAAGCGTGGTCTCATAGATATAAAATTGAGTAATCTGAACCACGTAAAAATCTCTGTGTTATTTAATTTCTGCAATTAATTATTTTTAACCAAAATAATTTTGTGGTTGTAATATAATTAGGTTAATTATATTGGAGATTTTGCCTACATCTATTTGTAATAAATCTAAATTTCTTTCAATTGATATTAGAGTCGGACACTAACTGTTTATTTAGTTAGAATCTTAGAATCTAGATATATTTTGTAGGTATTAACATGCAATGTGAGGGAGGACACTAACCGTTTGTTAGAGAAGAGTATGTTGGATGCTAATTATGAACAAACGATTACAATTCTTATTATTATTTAATGTCTATTTGGTTATATGATAGGACTATTTGTAACCTAAAAATAATGTATTGAACACTCATTTACTACCTAAAGTTTATATTACTAAACTACCTATAATGTAATTAATTTATGAATTTTTACATTTATTTACCTCGTCCTCTAAGCATAAAATCATCTTTCTATAATCTTAATAATTTACATGTCTTCATCAAAACTAATACTTAAAAATAACAAATATTTACTTATTTTGAATAGCTTGGCATGATATTATTTTAATTTAACTTCTTTTAATTTCTTATGTGATTAGAGTAACCCAATTGAAGTGCACATAATAGTCAAACATTTGTAATGCATGAACATAAACTCATTTGTCATTACATGCAACATTTGGTTTGTGTTGGTGATCAGGTAAGTTTACAATTTCATCAAACTTGCATTGATATTTCAAAATTGGAGTTCATTCTTAAATTATGTTCAGCAAAGAAAAAAATAAAATTACCACTACAATGAATTTGGATTAACTTAAATGTTCAATTCAATCATGTGACGAGAAAGTGAACACCACTATGCTGTCTACAATCTATTTTTATTTATAAAGATCTCTTTTTTTTAATTTTGGAAAAAAATCATTACCAAGTCCAAAGACACTACTTTTTAATTTTTTTTAAAGATATTGACATATAACTGAAGATAAATAATGTAAAATTCTCATAAGTTAAATCTCTTTCTTTCTTAAAAAAAAAATTAGAATCCGGTGCGTTGTAATTTATTATAAGTGTAATTAAAATATGATCAAATTTTTTTGGTGGAGACGGCTAGTGTGAATAGCTTTAAATAGTAAAGTTAATGGCTTGATTATTGATATAAATGAAAAAAAAATATCTATAACTAAAAAAACTATAATTAATTGAATGTATGTTGTAACTACATTTATAAAGTGTTGTAACTACATTTATAAAGCAATAAAATTTTAGGAAGATCTTTAACTAAATCATTTAAAAAATATTTGTAATCAAATCAATGCTTGTATGATCTAGTCTTCTATGCCACAGCCAACTATCATCAGTAATGCAGAAAAATATTTATCATAAGACAATGCATAATCTATATTATTGATATACGCATTTATGCATCTATTTCCAACAAAGAGAATTTTACTATCACATGCATTCTTAATAAAACATTTTGATTTGTCAAAGATCATTCTATATTTTTTTATCACACAATTCAATAATGCTAAGTAAATTATGTTTGAAATTTTCAACCAAGCATACATTTTCAATAAAGGTTGAAGAGTTTATAACGACATTTCCAACTCCAAGAATCTTTCCTTTTGGGTTGTCTCTAAATGATATATTTTCACTATTTTCGATTTTGGTAAAACTCAAAAACCAAGAGTAATCACTAGTCATCCGCCTAGAGCATCCACTGTCTAATTTCTTTTTCCTCTCTTCTTTAATCCCTACAGAAAAGATCTCAAGTTTTAGGTGAGTCATTGAATGTTAATAATGGTTTCTTTAGGATCCAAACAATCTTGATTCCAAAGTATGCATTTTTCTTTATTGAGCATGCATAGCCTAAGCGACTATTTTTATTACAATAATGGCAAACAATTTTATGATCACAAGCGGAATTACCTTTAATAGAATCATTCTTGTAATGTTTTTATTTCAAATTAGGCTTATAACCAAGTCCTTTATGAAAACACATTTTTGAGAGCAGAGCAATTTTTCCAAATTCTTTTGACCATTTGTAAATCTCAGCACAATATTCTTAAGCTCATTGCTCTTCTTTTAAGCACTTCATATTCTTTTTTCAAACCATCAATATGTGGATTTTCATGCTCATATAAAGTATTAGAATTTTCTTTAAATGATGCAATTTATTATGTAGTGTTTTATTTTCTTACTCAATTTCATTTGAAAATTCCAATATTTTATTTTTAAAAGCAACATATTTCTTACCAACTTTTATTAAATCATTATACAATTCTTTACATGCTTCATACAATTCATCATAAGTAGGAAGATCATACACATCGTTAAGCTTATCAAATGATACTTCTCCAATTGCCATGAGTGCCAAATTTGATGATTCTTGTGATTTTTCTTCATCACTGTCATCTTATATTGCCCCCACGACTTTCTTCTTGAATTTATTGATAAGAGGACACTCAGATCTTCTATGGCCAGGTTTCTCACATTTATAGTAATTATTTGCTTTCTTTTTATCTTTTTTGTTCTTGAAGTTTCTGAATCTTCTTCGATCATTGGATTTCTTGAAGAACCTTATGAATTTTCTAGCCACCATAGCCATGTCTTCATTTTTGAAATCGTTTTCTTCATCACTTTCTAGTTTTGAAGCTTTTGTGGCAATACTCTTCTTCTTTTTATCTTCGTCACCTCTTTTAGCTGCCAAATCTTCTTCATAAGAAATAAGCGAGCTAATTAAATCATCAATGCATAAAGTATTCAAATCTTTGGCTTCCTCAATGGCAGTTCTCTTAGGTCTTTATTCTTTTGGTAATGACCGAATGATTTTCTATATCTTTTCTCTATTTTGTAAAGTTTTTCTAAAAACCTTAGAGTTCTTATAATATTCAGTAAATCTAGTGTAATGGAATGAATATCCTCATTCGAAACAATTCATATTACATAGTGTATCTACTGATTTTGGACTCCTTAACTTGATTTGTTCCTTTATAAACAACTTCAAGTTTCTTTGAAATCTCATAAGCATTTTCACATCTTGAAACTCTATGAAAATCTTTCTTATATAAGGCACAAAATAGAGCATTAATGGCTTTAAAATTGAGAGACATTTTTCATTTTTCCAATTTACTCCATTGAATTTCTTTTTCTTTAATTTTCGTTAGAGGTGAAAAAAGGGCCATCATTCACAACTTCCTAAATTTCATAATATAATGCTTGTAAGTACATTCTCATCTTGGTTTTCCAATATGAGTAATCATTTGCATCAAAGTAAGGTGGTCTAGTAGTAGACTGACCTTCCCTAAAGTTGGAATTGTTTAGGGTTGTCATGGACCCCTTACTTTAGATAGTTAAGTCCAAATAAAAGTATCTTGCTATGATACCAAATGAAATTCTAAGTATACAACCCAAGAGAGGGGGGGAATGAATTGGGTAATTAAAAATTATTCTTAAAATCAGAATAAATTTAAATTAATATCTGAAGCAATTTCAAAATAAGTAAGTTTAAGCAAAAAACTAAAGGTAAGAAGATAAGGGGACAAAAAAAAGCAAACACATGAATTTTTTACGTGGTTTGACAAAACCCACCTACGTCTATGCCTCCAAGAACACCAAGCTTGATAATTTCACTATCAAAGCCTTACAACCCAAGGCTTCAAGAACTTACAATTGACTTCTAAGGTATCAATCAATATTTACAATCTTAAGATGAATCACTCACTTCTTACCCAAGTATTTCCCACACTTATAATCAATCAACTTTGATATTGAAATGAATTTTATAATGATTTTCCCTCACACAAATGTATATAATTACAAATGTAAGCTCAAAGTATGATTAAATGAAAGAATAAACAAAAATTAGCTCAATATGTAGAAGATAACTCAATAAAAATTATAGTAATCGTTCTATAATTTGAATTTGGTTGAGTAATTTTTATACTTGGAAAGAAAAACTAGCTGTTATTGACTTTTTGGACATTATTAGATCGCTGTTATCCTTTATTAGAATGTTGTTTTGACCTTGAATAAGTAATTGTGATGTAGAATTTTGAAATGTCGGATTGCCATTATGTATATGTCAGATTGTCGTTATTTTCCAGTGACCTTCAAAACATTATCGGCTACCTGTTTGCATTTAACAAATCATTATCTCGAAAACAAACTCCTCCCTAGAAATTATCGGTTAGCTGTTATCTAAAAAAATGATTTACTGTTATTTTCTAGACTCAAAACAAACTATATAGAATTTATTAGTTAGTTATTTTCTCTAAAAAATGATTTGCTGGTATTTTCTAGAATTAAAATAATATTGTAAACTTTTGAAAATAGTTTACCGTTAATTATTAGTGGTTATCCAATATTTTCCAGAACCTTAAACACATTAAAGCAATGCATGGCTTATGAATATTATCTAATTTTAGAGACTTCTACGTTCTTAACAAATGACATATGATTTGTTATCATTAAAATCAATATTATGAATATAATTATGTCAACAACATGAAACATTTGGTTCAAGTCACTGATTAAAGAAAATTTATAATTCCATTAAACTTGCATTGACATTTCAAAATTGGAATTCATGCTTAAATTATGTTCAACAAATAAAAGAATAAAACTACCACCACAATGAAATTAGATTGACTTAAATGCTCAATTCAGTCATGAGAGAAAAAGTGAACGCCACTATACTGACTACATTTTTTTTACTCATCTAGATCTCTTTTATTTTTTTACTTTTTTTTGAAAAAATTCACTATCAAGTTTGAAGGCATTAATTTTTATTTTTTAAACAGTATTAACATGTAATTGTTGATAAATAATGTAAAATTCTCATAAGTTAAATCTCTTTGATGTAGAGTGTTGTGTATCATGAGCAAGACACCTTCTAGAAGGCATAACTTTGACTACAGCTGTCTGTTTGGGGCGTATAACATACCATATCAAAGCTTGCAACTAGATGAACAATTGCCAAAGATGTTATAGTACTTTATGATCGGGCAAAAAAATTTCCTTTCTTTTTTGGTCATTTTTAGGTTTTAAGATTTTTTTTTAATTTTTGCTATTTTCATGGTTTTTATAGGATCTTTATTTTTTTTTCTACAATTCGAATTTGAGTTCCATTGTTGTTTCCTTTCTTATTTTGTATAGGATAATTTTTTTTATCAAATAATATTTCAGGTTTATCTATTCGGTAATACGATATTTAGGCTTCTTATAAAAGGGCTTTTAGTCATTCAATCTTTCAATAAAATTTACATTATTTAAAAACTTTTGTTTCCATATCAATAACCTTTTATATTTTTGTTTTACCAGTTGGTATCAGAGCAAGTTTGCTTGTTATTATGGTATGACCACATGAACAAAAGGTCAATCGTCCCAATAATGATAATCAAAGGATGCAGGCATAGTTTGTAGAGGTTACCAGGTAGACGGCTGTAGAAGCAACCTTACAAGTAATGGAAGATTTCTATAACTTAAGATTGGTTACGATAGAGTAGATAATCGATAGTCTTAGACTTTTCATAAATGAAGACTGAGACAGGGTCAACAATAAAAAGTTGATCACGTAAGAACTATTGAAGGAGTTGAACTTGAAGAACACGAACCATTAAGTAATACCTCAAGGAATTAATTGCGACATAATGTCTCATAATCTAGAAGTCGTGATACAAATGCAGCCGCCAGTCGTAAAGAATTAAGAAGCAATTTTAAAGAAGAAAACATTGAAGATTATGATAGAAGATGTGGGAAGACTTTAAATTACAATATTAATGTCGATAGTGTTGATTTTTATGGTGGGATTCATGTTGAAGAATTCTTAGACGAAATATCAAACGTAGAGAGTTTCTTCCAGTATATAGAGATTTCTTAGGATAAGCAGGTTAAACTTGTGACGTTTAAGTTTAAGGGTGCAATATCTGTGTTATTGAAAAAAGTGCAGAATTGAAAAAGAGTTACAGGAAAGCATTACCAAATCATGGCTTGGAATATAGAGGATAATGAAAGAGTATTTTATGCTAGCAAATTATCAATAGCAAATTATCAACAGCAGTTGTACGTTAAATACCAGAATTGTAAACAAGGAAATTACAGTGTTAATGAGTACACAAAGGAATTTTATCATTTGCATACAATGAATAACATGGATGAACCAGAGTTTTGGACAGTTATGGAGTATCTTGGTAGATTGAAACAAGAGTTGCAAGATGAGATTGAATACGCATTTTAGTATTTGTGTACAACAGATTGTTAGAGTAAAGAAGTTGGAAGCAAGGTATTATTTCGGAACTCAACAACGAGTAATTTGTTAGAGTACATAATAGACCAAGCAATGTTAAGGTTGAAAATAAGTAGAAAATATGATCCAATAGTAGCCAAGATCAACAACCGGTGCAGTGAGAACTAAGGCAGAAACCACCTAAGTAGTAGCAGTACCAACCATATATGCATAATAACCTATATGCAACGCCAATGATGAATAAGTGTTTGAAGTGTGGGGAACTAGGGCATCAATCAAATGAATGTCATCCAAAAGATTTGAATTTGGTCGAGGCTAAAATTAGCGAGGTAGAGGTGAATAATGAAGGGGATAATGAAAAAGCCTTGAAGTTAGAGGCGGTGGAATGAGAGATGTTGAATTATATTATGCATAAAATTTTATTAGTACCAAAATTTAAAGAGGATAATCAATGTAATAAAATTTTTAAAACACATGGAACTATCAATGATAAGTTCTGCAACATGATAATTGATAGTGACAATCGTGAGAATATAGTGCCAAAGGTGTTTGTCAATGTAATGAGACTTTCGACATAAAAATATCCAGCTTCTTACAGAATATAGTGGATAAAGAAATAAATAGAAATGTGAGTTATGGAGGTGTGTCGTATTTTTTTTTTATTGAGAAGGTTTATAATAGTGATATGGTGCGTGTTGTAGTGGATATAGATGCATGCCATTTGTTATTAGCAGGCCTTTGTAGTTTGATATGGATGCAATTCATAAATGATAAGATAATATGGATGGATTTTGGTATAATAACAAGAAGGTTCATTTGATGCCTTTAACAGACAAGAAGAAGAATTTTAAGGTTGAAGATTATTGCGATGGCTGTAAGAAGCTGCAGAAAGAGGATGAGCTCGAGGAAAAGACTATTTCTGAGGAGGTACAACTATTATTGGCTGAGTTCACTGATATTACACCATCAGAGATGCTGAATGCGATGCTACCTTTACGAGATATTAAGCATCATATAGACCTAGTCCTTGGTGCAAGTTTACCAAACTTGCTTCATTATCGCATGAGTTCTTTTGAGTATGCAATTTTACAAGGACAAGTTAATGAGTAATTACTGATAGGATTCATTCGTGAGGGCATGAGTCCATATACTGTACCAGTATTGTTGGTACCTAAGAAAGATGAGAGTTGGTGTATGTGTGTGGATAGAAGGTAGATCAACCAGATTACAGTGAATTATCAATTTCTCATTTCTAATTTTTGATATTTATTAGACCAGTTGAATAATGTTTGGGTTTTCTCAAAGATTAATTTGCACAACGAGTATCATCAAATTTGGATTAGATTTGGAGATGAGTAGAAAACAACGTTCAAGATGAAGAAAGGATTTTATGAGTGGAATGTGATGCCATTCAGATTGTAAAATTCAATTTTCTTACAAATTCATTGTGGTATATTTTGATGTTAGTTTGATGTATTCTATTAATATGATGACATATTTAGAGTATTTGGGGATGGTTCCGGAGGTGTTACGAAAAAACAAGCTTTACATTAATATAGAGAAGTGTAGCTTTCCACAGAGTAATGTAGAGTCTTTGAGTTTTATTATTAGCACATATGTGATTTGAGTTATTAAGTCGAAGATACAAGACATTATAGAATGGCCTATACCCAAGATAATGGGTGAAGTTAGGTGCTTTCATAGGTTGGCGACATTTTTTAGGCACTTTTTACACGGCTTTATTATTATAGCCGTACCTATAATAGAATGCTTGAAGAAAGTGAAGTTCAAATGGGGAGAAGAAAAATAGGCGAATTTTTCTTTACTTAATGAATTGAAGTTGTTATTTCCCAATAAGGGCAACTAATTTTGTACATGAATGAGAAGTTGAACAAAACACTACAAAAGTAGTCTACTTATGAGTAAAAGTTTTATGCTATCTTTAGGGCGATGATGACTTTGGTGCATTACTTGATTCAGAAGGAATTTGTACTTTATAGCGATCATCAAGCATTAAAGTATTTTAACAGCTAATAGAATCTAAGCAAGATGCTTGTAAGATGGATGGGTTATATGTAGAAATTCACTTTTGTTTTGAAGCATAACTCTGGGCAGCAGAATAAGGTAGCGGATGCACTAAATAAGTGAGTAACTTTACTAGTAACTATAGTCGTTGCTAGTTAATGAAGTTACTGGTTTTGAGTGCTTAAATGTACACGATTGTGTAGAGGTGTTAGATTTACCGAAAGGGCAAGGGATATGCACAAATTAAGGGTTTATACATGCCATTACATGTACTAGAAAATATTTGGTTAGATTTTTCTATGGATTTTATGTTAGGGTTGACATGCACAAGAACATGTCAAGATTTTATATTAGTTGTGGTGGATAGATTTTTAAGATGGCGCATTTAATTACATGAAAGATGAACGAAGATCATCGCTCGATGGCGATTTATTCTTTTGAGATGTGG
>CM046814.1:9224109-9270725 GCA_025617385.1 Murraya koenigii | reverse complement strand
ATGAGAAAATTAATTATCATTTGAATTTGATGGAAGTTTTAAATTTTTTCAAATTAAAAAATAAAATCTCTCCAACGTATGAAGAATCCATAAAAGTAACCATCAATACCACTCTCTTTCCGTCAAAAGTGTTTGTATATAATTAAGATTTAAGAACAATTTATTTTTAAATGATTTAAGAATATTTAATTAAGAATTTGATTAGTCAATCAGTTATATTAGTCATGGCCCAAGGTAAAGATAAAATAAAAATAAATGTTTAGGAATATTTTTCTTTTCTTTTCCACACTAAAAACACTTCGATTTATCAAATTTTAAATAATTATATTCATGCTTTGTACCTACAATATATAAAAAAATAAATAAAATATTATGACTAAAGAACGTAAATGTATCGTGAATGTAGGCTATATTTTCTAGTTTTAGAAAAAATTTTGAGCCTTCATATTTTATGGGGCCGGAAGAGCCGCCCCTGCTGTCATAAGGGTGTGAGCTGATAATATCTCAAATAAGTTGAGAATGAAAAGAAAAGTGTGGAAGTATTGAGTGAATAAAACCAACATTAGCAAAAGCGGTAACATTTTAATAGCACTCGGATTTCGATTAGTCATGTGACACACACGTGACTTTCTAATTCAGTTCATAAAGTATCAAAATGATGCAGCCTTTTATCGTCATGGAGTCTTTATGTCATGCCCTAAACCCGAAAAGTGTCGAAGTGCATTTTTTAACAATACCTTTTTAATATATATATATATATTTTTTTTTTATTTTAATCCACCATATAAGTGTGGGGCTAGGCAGTAACCCCTACCTATCATTTAGAACAAATAATGAAAAATACATATAGAGGAACATAAACCAAAATCTCTAAGCAACGTAAATAAATACAATAGTAAAATAAATAAAATGACTAATGTAAACGGTCAAATTATTTCTTACGATACTTGTGGTCGATTTAGTAATTTAATTCCCTTATTCAAATGTTGACTGGACAATACTAAAATCGGGCTAGGGTCAATTTTTATGGTATTCTTAGGTGCGGAAAAAGGTAATCATTATTATGCCAAGTGCTCGTTAGAACTACCATCCTAATTGGTTTGAGAATTGTACCTAAAATCTGTGCTCTCATCCAAAATCATTGTGCAAATATCATCCATTGTAGATCGAAGTTGGTGGATGCCGGATGAATATGTGGATTATCCTCACTAATGCTCCATAGAGGAGAAAGGCTTTGATCCCGAGGTTCATGGACCTAAAAATCTTAAGCCGTGACATCCTGAGCAATCGACTCCTAAATGATAGTGGAGTTTGTAGTGTTAGATTGGTCTTCCATAAGTAAAATCTCAAAGCAACAGAAATAAATACAATAGCAAAAGAAATAAAATGACTACTGTAAACGGCCATAGTATTTCTTACGATACTTGTGGCCGACGAGTAATTTAGTGCCCTTATTCAAATGTTGACTGGACAATACTAAAATCGGGGCTAGGGTCAATTTTATGGTATTCTTAGGTGCAGAAAAAAAAAGTAATCATTATTCGCCAAGTGCTCGTCGAACTACCATCATAATTGGTTTGAGAATTGTGCCTAAAATCGTGTTCTCATCCAAAATCATTGTGCAAATATCATCCACCGTAGATTAGAAGCTGGTGGATGCCAAATGAAGATGTGGATTATCCTCACTAATGCTCCGCAAAGGAGAAAGGCTTTGATCCCGAGGTTTATAGACCTAAAAATCTTAAGCCATGACATCCTGATCAATCGACTCCTAAATGATAGTGGAGTTTGTACTGTCAGCTTGGTCCTCCATAGGTAATATCCTAATTAGAGATCCAACATCCACAATTTGCTTAGTGAAGGAAGGCTTTGGTCGTGGAGTATATGATGGTAGAACTCCTGACTTATTATCATTTTCTACTCTGGTTTGTTGGTTCCCAATGGGCTGTTGGGGATGGAGCCCTAGATTAGTCACATAACATGTCTCAACCAAGATAGCTAAGGTGCTTGCAAGAAGCACAGTAGAGTGAAATTTTCTTAAAATTTACATTATTTCAAAATTCATAATCACCCTAGGTGACAAAATAATCGACCCAATCTGATTTGATCCGACTTAATAAAAAAATCGGACTAGGATCGGATGGAATGAAAGATAATATTTGATCGGATCCTATTATTCCAACCTCGATCGGATCATAATCGGATCTAAAACTGATCGGGTTGGCTATAAATTCCAAAAACAAATTTAAAAATATAGAATCAGATTTAATAAGTTTCAGCTCGGCTCACAACCTCGCACCCTTAGTTTCATAGCCTTACACATGCTGCCTGAGTAATGAGTACTGGCTGTGCCTGGCGGGGTAGCTATAAGCCTGCACTTCCTCTCCTCAACTCAACACTTATCAACTTACTTACCACTCACTCACCACCATTCACTCACCAAGTCATCAGCACAAACAACAAACACACACACACACTTAAGTCTCAACTTAACATCAACAGTCCACACTCCACATTCCACAACACTATGAGACATGCACCAGTTAATTACACACGGTGCTTGCAGCATGCACACTCTCCTCATTCCTCACCACTCAACTCACCAACACGACAACACTAACAACAAGTCAAATAAGCAAACACATAGTCAACTCAAGAAAAGCAATGAGCCACACACACACGACCTAATTTTGCCAACTGAATTTGCTATTCCGCCACATGCTACAATCAATCTGTTGCATTGCCACTTACAACGATCGGATTTGCTGCCAAAGCTTATAGATCTACTCCTTCAAGCTTCATCCAAACCCAACTCGATAAGAAGTAACTTGAACCGAATACTTTTAAAATTTGAAGCTTCCATCCATTATGTGTGTGTGTGTGTGTGTGTATTCTAAATTGTAATGTGTAATTGTGTATTACTAATTTACTTATTTAATTAGTTTAATAGTTTTTAATATGTATTGTTAAATTTTAATAATAAAATCAAGAAAATTAGCGTAGTGGTATTTTTTTATTTATTAATATTTTTTTATGAATAGATTAAGTAGATTAAATATTAAACTAAAATATTGTGTTGTACATGGTATGTGCATGTAGTATGTGCTGCAAGAGCTTAACTTTAATAAAAATTAATTAATTCAATCAATTAATTGTATGCTAATTTGTTAAGTATATGTCAAACTATTAAGTAGTAAATACATGAATGTGAGCATAACATTTAAGGTTTTATTTTTATAATAGTAATTAAGATAGTAGATATAGATATGCAAGTAATATTCTATTATTCTAGGAAATGAATAATGGGATATTATAAATTAATTAATCATTAATTTCTTGTTTTTCCATTATGGAGTATGAACAATTTTGAATTTTTACATATACAATTATACACCTAATCAATTAATCATGTAGAAAATTATAAATATGATGAAAATATCGCATTAAACAAGTTCATAAAATAAAATTAATAAATATTTTATTTGATTTGTAATACTAATTAGATTTTGTTAATAATATTTTTATGTTTTAATTTTTGAATTAATGATTACTAATTGTTGTTTTGTATGTTCGGATGTCTAGATCGAAACGACCCACCTCATCTCCGGAGGCGACTATCTCAAGAAACCGAACTTAAACATTAAAATCTTATTCCAAGAGATTCTACCTAAAATTTCTGAGAACCTCCACTAAACATATAACATTCCCAAACCTGTAATTATAGGACAAGCACTCCCAAAATAGTTTATTATGCATCATACTACTTCAACCAGCCTCATTCAAGAAAATATCTAATAGTACACACTTTTCCTAATTTTTATATCACATCCCTACTATAATTCCAAAATAGGATGATTATATACACTAACAAAAAAATAATTATTCTATATCCTCGGACACTCTCACGTGGCCAAACGACTCTAAATATGTACAATTGTTGGGTCAACAGTTGTACCGAAATCTCCTAGGGGAAAAAATAATAAAATTGAGTAAGCATAAAACTCAGTGAGTGAATAATAGTTTTTGAAACATAAAATACTTACAATAATAAATACATAGCTTGTATAATTACTTTTATCAATTAATTATTTTAATGTAAAAATTCATTTCATTTCAATCATTTTCCGAACATAAATATAATTGATATTGCCATAAAATCAAGAAAATTTTGAAATATCAAATATTAAATAATACAATTATCCTTAAACAAATACCTGTGGAATAATCTTGTCATATTCGGACCTCAATGAACGAGCAATGATGTACTATTTGGGTATCATCATGCCCGAGCTACACGTGATAGATGAGGATGTGCTATCTCATGCTTATCACCATAATACATATCCGAATCTCAATGAACGTGCAATGTTGCACTATCTCGCGACATCGTGTATGGACCACTCTGATTTAAATCTCATCATATCTCAATATCCGTCGCATGCATATGCCCCAAAGGGCGAAAGCACCCAAACACACCGACCAAAGCCTATATGTGTGTCTCGGATCGGCCCTAAAGGCCTACTATCTCATCTCATCTCATCTCATCTCATCTTCTCCGGAGTGAATGGGTATTTGCTTTAAACTTTAATTCATGCTCGAAATCCATATATAAGCACTCTAAATCATGCTCGAAATCAATCATCTCTTATACAAATTAAAAGTCAATACGGAACATAAATGAATATATATAGCTTAACAAAATATTTATACGTATAAAACACTTTAAATATTCATTTCACGAACAAGCTTTATTATTAAAAATAACGTACACAAATAGTTTTAATATATTCCACTTGCAGTGATAAACTCAGACTCGGCTATCGCCCAAGTCCGTAGGTAGATTTTCGCCCACAGATCCACCTATTTTAAAGAAACAATATAATTGCTCTCCATATTTATAATTCGAACTAATGTCACAAAAATAACGCTTAAAGTAAATATTCGTTCAAACATTACAACTCTCAATTCTCTCTGGCTATCAGTATTAACCCCAGTATTCAGTAATTTACAAATAAAATTTGAAATTATACTTGTCGACAACCCTCAAATTCATAATTTACTAATTTATTCTCAACATCATAAAATTATCAATTTATCATCAATTTAGATTACAAAAATTCCTCAAAGCTAGAAATTATGAAATTACCCACTATGTATGAAATTACCAAAATACCCCAACGGTCAACATTGACCGTAATTCACCCAACGGTGATGGGGAAGCTCAGACTAGACACTTCTTGTCGAGTTGTGTTCAATCGATGCTGGTGGTGACCTCCCACACACGGCGGTGGCGTGGATCGAGCCCTTAAAGTCGCAACTCTTTGGGTGGTCGCTTACGACAATCGGCCTCATCGGTCTTCGGTGGTCGGTTGGCAATGGAAGATGGTGAGGTAAGGAATCTTTTCCAACCGGTGGCATGACTAAAGATAGTCAGAATTTTAGCGATCGTCCTTGACAAACCCGTGGAATTTTTTAGCTTCGCTAGTGGCATTCCGTGCAATTCCTACAGCAAGGACATGTGGAGGTTGACTGCCATCTCACAAGCTTTCGTTTGACACCTTGCTCGGCCGGTGAAGTGGCCAGAGATAGGAGATACCGGTGGGTCAGATTCGCAGGTTCTGGGTCGGGTTGAGTCCGGTCAAACGGGTTAGCTCTCTCTTTCTGGCTTCAATCCAACCCAAAATATCAAACAGACCCCTTTTTTAATTATTAACATATATAATAAAAACAAATTCATACGTTACAATCCTCCCCACTTATAAAAATTTTGTCCTCAAAATTTACGCACCAGATATAAATAAATGAGGGTATTGAGCTCGCATCAAGTCCTCGAATTCCCAGGTAGCCTATTCCTTTAAGTGATTCCTGATAGAACTTTTACCAAAGGGATGGTTTTCGAACGCAACACCGGTGTTTTCCCTTCAAGATCTCTATCGGCTCCTCTTTGTAAGTCGATCCTCCTTCAACGTAATTGGTTGTTTCGATAAGACATGACTCGGATCATACATGTACTTTCGAGCATTGAAACATGAAACACATTATGATTTATGGACAACTCAAGTGGTAGAGCTAATCGATAAGACAATTGACCAATACGCTCTACGATCTCATATGGCCCAATGTAACGTGGATCGAGCTTCCGCGCTTCTCAAAGCGAAGTACTCATTTCCAATGTGATATTCATAAGAACAATCGATCACCAACACCGAATTTAAGTTCTCGCCTATGCTTTTCTACATATCTTTCCTGCTCATCTTGGGTCACTTTTAATCTATCCCGAATAAGTTATACCTACTCATTAGTATCCCGAACCAATTCGGCTAAATAACTTCCGCTACCAACTTTATCCGAACATATAGGAGTTTTGCATTTCTCCATACAAAGCCTCATATGGCGCCATCTTGATACTAGCTTGATAACCGTTGTTGTATGCAAACTCCATTAAAAGTAAATAAATGTCTCGGCTACCCTTGAATGGTCTTGAATGGTACGCCTCGACTACCCACCAACTCGAGGATGAAAAGCTATACTAAAATTCAACTTCGTACCTAAAGCATTTTGCAAGCTAGTCCGAACTTTGAAGTAAACCGAGAATCTCTATATGAAACAATAGATACCAAGTACTCCGTGAAGACGAACTATCTCAGCCACATAAAAATTCCCCAATTTATCCATTGAATAGGTAGTTTTGAATGGTAGAAAATGAGCAGATTTTGTAAGTCGATCTACAACCACCCAAACACCGTCGTGTCTATAATAATATGCTCCCATTTCCACTCGTGAATAAGTAGTGGTCGGAATACCTCGCAGGTCTCCGATGTTCGACTTTTAACCCATCGACAAACCAAATATCAAGAAACAAATTCGCAATCTCTTTTCATCCCTTGCCACCAAGAATGGTCCCTTAAGGTACAAGACATCTTCGTACTTTCGGGATGCTCCTCAATATCCGAGTACACACGCCTATTACCCATGACTAAAATCAGATCATCTTTTCCCATGAAATCGGTTCAGTAAACCTTTTTGCACATCCTCTATCAACTTCATTAACTGGGACCTCGTGCTTGCGTCCGATGGACTTTGTCAATCAAAGTCGACCTAACTTGAAAATTGTCAATCAAAGTCGGCCTAACTTGAAAATTGTCTATCAAAGCTCTGTAATTATCGAGCATCCAACTCGACTCCCAAAGATGTCGGTTAGATTAACAGAGGTATCATCGGCCACCGGCATATGAGCCATAGAACCGTAAGATTTCCCATTCGAATGCATCGACCACCACATTCCCTTTGCTTGGATGATAATCAATAGTGCATTCATAATCCTTAATTAGCTCCATCCATCTTCTTTGTCTCAAATTTAAGTCATTCTGAGTAAACAAATACTTAAGAATTTTATGATGAGTGAAAATTTGAAAAGTTATCCTATACAAATAATGTCTGCATATTTTGAGTGCAAACACCGCTACCGACTCTAGGTCATGTGTTGGGTAATTTTGTTCATGCTTCTTAAGTTGTCTAGAAGCATAAGCTACTACTTTCACATGTTGCATTAGCACGCAACCCAACCCTTGTCCGAAAGCGTCATCAGATACCACAAACCCTTCCTTGCCCGATGGAAGAGTAAGAACTGGTGCTGAGCTAATACTTGTCTTGAGTTCTTGAAAAATATTTACACAATCATCATTCCATTGAAACTTGGCATTCTTTCTAGTTAATTGCATTAGCGAAGTAGCAATCTTATAGAATCCCTCTACAAATCGATGATAGTACCTTGCCAAACCGAGGAAACTATGAAACCTCTGTGACATTTGTAGGTCGCTCCCATTTTACAACCGCTTCAATATTTTGGGGATCGACATAAATGCCTTCAGCTGATATCATGTGGCCTAAAAGTATCACTCGTACAACCGAACTCGCACTTACTAAACTTGGCATAAAGCTTTTTTCTCTCAAAGTTTACGTAACCGTCCTCAAGTGATCGAGATGCTCTTCTTCATTTCGAGAATACACCAAAATATCATCGATGAATACAATTACAAATCGATCTATATACTAGTGAAATACAATATTCATGAGATCCATAAAGTCGCTGGAGCATTAGTCAACCCAAACGACATCACCAAAAACTCGTAATGTCCATATCGAGTTCTGAATGCTGTTTTAGGAACATCATCCTCTTTAATTCTAAGTCGATGATATCCCGATCGCAAGTCGATCTTAGAAAATACCTTAGCCCTTAGAGTTGGTCAAACAAGTCATCAATATGCGGAAGTGGATACATATTGTGTATCGTAACCTTGTTCAACTGCCGATAGCCAATGCAGTAGTCTCAAGATACCGTCCTTCTTCTTAACAAACAAAACTGGAGCTCTCTAAAGAGAAACACTAGGCCTAATAAACTCTTTATCCACTAATTCTTGTAGTTGAACCTTAAGTTCCTTCAATTCTCACTGGAGCCATCCTATACTGATGCCATAGATATAGGAGATGTTTTAGGAACTAAATCGATAGAAAACTCAATCTCCCTATTAGGTGGTATACCCGGCAGTTTATTTGGAAATACATCTGGGAACTGTTGGACTACTGGAATATCCTCCAATTTCAACTCTTGAACTTTTGTGTCTACCACATATGCTAAGTAAGCTGAACATCATTTTTCTAAGCAACTGTCTCGCATTAATAGCGGAAATGACACCACAGTTTTCCCTGGCTTATTAAAAACAACTTCCTTCTTGAAATAATCCACTGTAGCATAATGCGATGCAAGCTAATCCATACCCAAAATAGCATCGAAATCTTGAATATCTATAACAATCAAATTCGTCTTAAATTTATGCTCACCCATTCCAATTACACAATTTCGATACACACTATTGGCAAAAAGTGACTCTCGTAGTTGTTCTAACAACTAAGTCACAATCTAGTGGTTCGAGCTCTCGCTCTACATGTTTAGCAAATGTACGGAAACAACGTAATTTGTAGATCTAGGATCAATAAGAATATGTGCTTCGTGACCAAAGATAGATAATATACTTATAATAAATTCGGTGTAACACGTGCCTCCTGTTGTGTTAAAGTAAAGACTCAAGCCTCGAGTATGAGGTTGACTAGGCTGAATTCTCTAAGTCGAGCAGTCATCTTACTCTTACCCGTCGATGTAGAATCACCTATCTCCACACCGCCTAGCCTCGAGTCTATCTAGGGTAAGGTTGATAATGAGAGGATGTCCCTCATGACAGATCAGTTACCTCGAGATAAAGTAGAACATAATCTCTTGACGTGTTCAAAGCTAACCACAATGATAATAAACTTTCTCTCCAATTCGACACTCGACCCGATGGTTCCTACCACAAACGTGGTAAGAATTATGTTGAGCACCCCTAGGACGATCATCACTATATCCCCTTTACTCGTCACAATGTCCCTAACTCCCGATATTACTTCCCACCAACTCCTCGTGACCGAGCCATGGCCGACAATCGTCTCCGGTCTCCCCGATGCCGATACTCCGACTTCTTTGAGTGTTATCAAAATATCCAAGACCAATGCTTCCTCGCTCACGCGGTCTACTATTAGAGCCACTATCTGTCCAGCTTTGGTTCCGTTTCTGCTTCAATGCTTGAATTTTACATCTCTCTACAATACTATACTCAACCCTTCTGACTACTTCAACTACCTCTGCAAACTCGGTGTATCTCGATGCAGTTACGACAGTGCGAATCTCAAATCGAAGACCCTCATCGAATCGTCTGCATCTCTCTCTCTCATCGCTCACTACAGCCGTAGTAAATCGAGAAAGGTCCATAAACTTTATCTCATACTCTTCAACTATCGTCGAGCCCTGGACTAATTGGAGAAACTCAATTCACTTGATGTTTTGATATACCACTGGAAAATAATGAGTATAGAATTTCTTACAGAAAATGTCCCAAGTAGTGTCAACATGCCCATGATATCGACATTCTATAGTCTGCCACCAATTATAATCTCTATCCTCAAGCAGAAAAGTGGCAAATGTTAATTTATCCTCCGTGAGCACCTCATCACCTAAAAAATGTGCTCTAACTTGACAAGCCACGACTCGGCCTCAAGTGGCTCTCTTGTACCATTAAAGCTTCTCCCTACTAAACTTTTCACGTGCTCTATGGTGTTAGAGCTACCAGCCTGTGATTGAGCTTGATTCTGAATAGCTGTAGTCATAATCTGAGCTAGCTGATCAAATGACCTGCTCAATGTTTGAGGCATTTCCGGGAGCTTGTTGTGCAGCCCAATGCATTGAAGATTCCATAGGTTCACTTGCCCCACAAGCATAACACTATGAGTCAACCCAGAGAATTAGTCGCAGACGGCCACGCCCACGTCTACCACTACGATGAATCATGATGGTGCCTACAAAATATGAATTCTTCTTTATAAAAATTATAAACTTATTCTTCCTAAATAAGTAAAGTCTACAGAATCTAAAACCATGCTTTGATACCAATCTGAAACGACCCGCCCCCATCCCTGAGAGGCGACCTATCTCAAGAAACTAAACTCAAACATTAAAAATCTTTTTCAAGAGAATTCTACCAAAAATTTTGGCAGAACCCCACTAAACATATAACATTCCCAAACTTGTAATTATAACACAAGCACTCCCAAAATAGTTTATTATGCATCATACTACTTCAACTAGTCTCATTCAGTAAAATATCCAATAGTACACACTTTTCTTAATTTTTATGTTACATTCTTACTATAATTCCAAAGTATGATAATTATATAAACTAACAAAAAATAATAATTATTCTATATCCTCAAACACTCTCAGTGACCAAAACGACTTCAAATATGTACAGCTGCTGGGTCAACAGTTGTACCTGAAATCTCTTGGGTGAAAAAAATATAATAAAATAGAGTGAGCATAAAACTTAGTGAGCTTAGTGAGTGGATAGTAGTTTTTGAAACATAAAATACTTACAAAAATAAATGCATCGCTTGTATAATTACTTTTCTCAATTAATTATTTTAATGTAAAAATTCATTTCATTTTAATCATATTCTGAACATAAATATAAATCAAGAAAAAATCTCATTTTGAAATATCAAATATTAAATAATACAATTATCCTTAAACAAATACATGGGAGAATAATCTTGTCATATCCAGACCTAAACGGATGACAATGATGTACTATCTGGGTACCATTATGCCCGGAGCTTCAAGGATAGATGGGGACGTGCCATCTTATGCTTATCATCATAATCTATATCCGAATCTCAATAGACGTGCAATGATGTGCTATCTGGCGACATCGTGTCTGGACCACCTGGATTTAAATTTCATCATATCTCAATATCTGTCTGCATGGATATGCCACCAAAGGGCGAAAGTACCCAAACACACGACGCAATGCCTATATATGTGCTCAGACGGGCAACAAAGGCCTACTATCTCATCTCATCTCATCTTATCTGGAGGGAATGGGTATTTGCTTTAAACTTTAAATCATGCTCGAAATCAATATATATACACTTTAATTCATGCTCTAAATCAACATATATACACTTGAAATCATGCTCGAAATCCATATATAAACACTCTAAATCATGCTCGAAATCCATATATAAACACCTTAAATTATAGTTGAAATCAATATATAAACACTTTAAATCATGCTCGAAATCAATCATCTCTTATACAAATTAAAAGTCAATGCGGAACATAAATGAATATACATAGCTTAACAAAATATTTTTACGTATAAAACATTTATTTCGAAGAATCATTAAATGAAAACGCTTTAAATATTTATTTCACGAACAAGCTTTACTATATAAAAATAACATACACAAATAGTTTGAATATATTCCACTCACAGTGATAAACTCAGACTTGGCTATCGCCTAAGTTCGCAGGTATATTTCTGTCCGCAGATCCATCTATTTTAAAAAAACAATATAATTACTTCCCATATTGATAATTCAAACTAATGTCACAAAAATAACACTTAAAGCAAATATTCGCTCAAATACTACAACTCTCAATTCTCTCGACCACCAGTATTAACTCGTGATTCAGTAATTTACTAATAAAATTCGAAATTATACTAGTGACAACCCTCAAATTTATAATTTACTAATTTATTCTCAACATCATAAAATTATCAATTCAGTACTCAATTCGGATAGCAAAAACATCCTCAAAGCTAGAAATTACGAAATTACCCTCTATGTGCAAAATTACCAAAATACCCCTATAGTCAACGTTGATCGAAATTCACCCAATGGCGATGGGGAAGCTTGAACTAGACACTTCTGATTGAGTTGAGTTCAACGATACTAGTGGTGACCTCCCACACTCGGCGGTGGCGGCAAATGAAACCCTTAAAGCGGCTCTTTGGGTGAGGTGGGGAACCTTTTCCAACCGGTGGCGCGCCAAAGACGGTTGGAATTAGAGGCGATAGTCCATGACAAACCCGTGGAATTTTTGAGTTTTGCCTGGCGTTCTGCACAATTTCCAATAGTAAAGACGTGTGGAGGTTGACGACCAGCTCACAAGTTTTCGCTTGACACCTTACTCGGTCGGTGAGGTGGCCGGAGATGATAGATACCCGCGGGTCAGGTCAGGTCAGGTCAGGTCAAACGGGTTAGCTCTCTCTCTCTCTCTCTATTTCAATCCAAATTTCCATCCGTTTTCAATCTTTTAAAGACACCTAAAATATCAAATAGGTCCCCTCTTGTTTTAATTATTAACATATATAATAAAAACAAATGCATATGTTACATAGACACTCAAGATCGAGTCCAATAAGTGATGATGAAGAACAAAGTATACAAATGAAAGGAACTCAAAAGGGAAAGGAAAGGCAAAGTGTAAAAGACCACCAATGATGAAAAGATATGACACTTGTGGAATCATTACACGGTACTTGAGGACAATCCAAAAAAATACAAGTGTAACTATTGTACTAGATAATATCAGTGTCATTCAAGGCATGATGAGATTATAAATATGTGAAATTATATAAAAGTTTGCCGTGAATTTAAGGCATTTCAGGAACAACAAGGTGGAAGCCAACAAAATTTGACATCTAACAGTGGTGAAGAAAGTAATATGGTTTTGGCTAAAGGTTGAAATTAAGATGCTTGTAGAAGGGAAGTCACTACAATGATTATTATAGGTGAGTTGTCATTTAATTTTGTGGATAACTATGGGTTTAGGCATTTCTACAGTATAGCTATCTCGTAGTTCGTTATGCCATCTCTATGAACTATAGGTAGGGATGTTATGGACTTATTTTGAGAGGAAAAGACAATGTTGAAGAGTTTCATTTATGACAACAAATAGCGAGTGTCTTTTACAACAAATATATGGACTTCTGTTCAAAACATGAGTTCTATAGTGATCACAGCTTATTTTATTGATAATTACTGGTGTTTGAATATGCGGATTATCAGTTGTACTTTGGCTGAAGATCATAGGGGGAAAACAATCAGAAAAAAGATTGTTACTTGTTTGCAAGACTAGGGGATAGAGAGGTTATTTACGATAACTGTTGATAATGCCACAGCTAATGATGTTGCTATGCAATTGCTTGCTTGGAGCAATGCTGATGCACTTATGTTGGCGAGACAAGTATATGCATGTGCGTTGTTGTGTACATATTTTGAATTTGATTGTTGTTTTACAGTTAAATGAGTTGCATGCTAGCTAGTGTTACTACAACAATATTAGTCTTTAGCGAGGAAAAAATTTCATCGCTAAAATAAAAGCAGGAAAAAATAATATTTATTTCTCAATTTTAGAGACAAAATCTTCGTCGCTAAAAGTACGTATTGCAATGAAACATATTTTAGTTGCCAAAATAATTTAGCGAGTAAAAATATGTTGGCTCTTATACATTTAGAGATGAAATTTTGACATATTACGACCAAAATTTTCACCATAAAAGACTTATTCAACAACAAAAATTTACTATATAGCTGACGATTTTTTTTATTGCTAAAGAAATTTATAACGATGAAATAATTATTGCTGCAAAAGCTATTTTTAGTGACTGAAATATTTTTGTCGCTAAAACTATTTGTTATGTGAAATAATAGGCTAATTTTGTCATAAAAAGTAGTTTTAGCGACTAAACAATTTTGTCACTAAAAATACTTGAGATTATGTTTTAGCGACCAAATAATTGTCCTCGTAAAATCCATTTTTAGCTGTAAAATATTTTCGTCACTAAAACTATTTGATATGTGAAATAATAGGCTTTAGCGATGAAATTAGTTTCAGTCATAAAAAGTACTTTTAGCAACGAAACAATTTCATCACTAAAATTACTTGAGGTCATATTTCTGCGACGAAATAATTGTCGTCACAAAAACTATTTAATTTGTGAAATAATAGGCTTTAGGGACGAAACTAATTTCATCGCTAAAATTACTTTTAGTGACTAAATTATTTCGTCGCTAAAAATACTTGAGCACATGTTTTAGCAACGAAAGAATTGTCATCGTAAAATCTATTTTTAGCAATGAAATAATTTGGTTAAAATAATTCTACTGAAATTAGGCTTTAGTGATCAAATTGAAAATTTGTTGCTAAAAACTCTAGTTTTTCTATTTATATCTCATTTTCACCATTTCGATGATATTGCTTAGGATGGATTATTATCAACTTGGTGATGAATGCCATAAAATAAAGCATGATTGACTTAATTTTTTATTTAATTAAGAATATATGTTAATGGTATAATAGAAATTAGAAAGATTGTAACAACCTTTTTGCTTTTCAATTATAGGTGTTCTTTCTTTACTCAAATATATAAACTTTACTATTATGCCAATAACCATTAAATTTGAATTTAAATGGCAGTTATGATCTCTTCAGTTAAAGATATAATTTATATCATATAAATTGATTTTATTTATTTGTGTTTGTGTTTGAATGTGCTTTTATTTGTAATCCGGCTTAAAGAAAGTAGTTTTTGTATATAATTTCTTCGATTTTTCAACTTGGAGTACAAAAAGTTGAAGTTAGAACTTGTCAAAGTGCTTATGAGGAGCAAAGGAAGATGTTATTTAATATTTATATTTAAACTTTAAACTTTAGTGTGTTATGGACTTTGTGATTTGTATTTAAACTTTGGTATATTATGGACTCTATGTTTAAACTTAGACTTTGTGTTTTAAGGACTAATATTTGAACATTGTGCTTTGAATGAAAGACTATTTTAATTTTTATTAAGTTTGAACTTTGTATTTATTTTAATTTTTATTAAGTTTAGACTTTGTGTTAATTTAAATTTTTATTTTCATAGTAGTTTCTCTTTTTTTTTATTGGTTAAAAATTAAGAAAAATAGCTCAAAATAAGAAACAAGAAAGCTTAAAAAGTTAAAAAAAAAAAACAACTCACAATTATGTCCACTTGATTTCACTTGAAGCTAATCTAAGTTGAATCCACCTGATCTGAAATAATCCAAACTAAACTACCACAAAAATCAAAAGCTCATGTCAAATCTAACAGCTATACTCAATACCACAAATTCTACAACAAAACCCATCATCGTAAATTTTACCTATCAAACTTACCATCACATATCTTACCTAGGTTAGAAAATTCTATGAAAGGGCTATGATTTTTTTGGACTTGGGTAAAAATAAATTTATAATCCAACAGATGCTTCATGTTTTCTCTTATAACATTAGTACATCTAACTAGTTGCCCTTATAGAGTTTTTGTCCTAACTCCTATAGGACTAATGAAATTGTGGAAATTCTCGTTTCTTATTTAGAGTAGGATTTTGAACTAAGGTGATGGGTATAATTTATTGATATATTTCTCTTTAATTATATATTTTGTTAATCATTTTTATTTATATATTTAAATATAATTCATTTTTATTGCACGGGTATAAATTGAAGATTGGGGAATAAAAGTACTTAAATAAAAGTAATTTAAGTTATTGCGTTTTGAGGATGACGGTGTATGACATGAGCAAGATTAAATAGGCCATTATATTGTCAAGAACGTGAGAAGCAAAGTAAATAGGCTATTATCAAGTATTGGACATCAATAAACATAAAGCCAAACAAGAGTTTTCAATTCCTTTCTAAATAAGTACACACGTGATCTAATAATGGAAAGTAAATTAAAGCCTTTTGGCTTTAACTAATGTTATATATTCTCCATTTTTATTTTAAATAACTATACTAAATGATATGACATTCATCAATTTATTGGTGAGATAATACAATTAATTTTCTTAGATTTTATAAAGAACTATCAACTAATTAATGAATTTCAAATCATTTGAAATAATTATTTAGAACAAAATATTTGAGATGTCTATCATTACTCTTTGGCTTTGGCTTTAGGATTTCAAGAATAAGTCGGTGGCTTGAGAATTCAGGAAGTGACGGCTTAAGCAACATTACATATGAAATAGGCTTCGGCTTTGAGATAGAGATACACAACACACTGGGAGCGATACAACATGCGAGAGATGCTCTGATTTGGAGATTGCGGATAGAACATGGATTCCGTTAGTTTTATTATTCTCAATCACACTCTTTGTTGTTTTAATTTTCTATATTATGGTTAAAGATGATATTTTGTTCAATAAAATAAATTTATCTTTATTCAATTAATTTTATACATATATGCTTCAATATTTATGATATTCATTATTCATGTTTAGTTGGATATTATTAATATCTTTCAATAATTTTGTCGTGCATTATTGATGATTAAGATTGATATTTGACTAAATCTGTACTTGCTATAAAATTTATATATGGCTATCTTCGATTCATGCTTAAGAAAATTTTGATTCTTTATTATCTAATATTTTTAATGGAATGCTTAAATATCATACTATTGATTAAAAAAAAATTTAGATAAGGTTAATTTTAAAAATAAAATCAAATCGTGTAATTGAACTTAAAATTATAATTTAGTCATGAATTCTTGATAGACAAAAAATTCATAACGAGTCTATCTAGGTTGTTGAGAGAAGAAATTTTTATCATCATTATGTCATAAATCTGTTAAAGAAATTAAATCTATCAAGAGTCTATTATTGTAAGTCCCTAGGTGAAGAATTATCACACATAAGATTATCATTATAGATCTTTTTTCTTGTAGTAATAGAAATTAAGATACGAGGGATCCTACTTTCATGTAATGATCCTATTAAAATCTAAGTTACCTAATTTCTTAATCATTTTAATTATTTTAAAGAAATATGTATCGAAATTTTCTTAAAACACTGTCTATTTTTCTATTCAATACTTATCACGTGTTTTGTCCTTAGTATAATTCCCGTGAGGGATTCTAGTTCAGAGGGGGAATTATCTGCGACAAAGGCCCTGCCGCGCCGAGGGGAAAGGGCCAGTCAAAGGTCCGAGAGTGGGGGATACCCCATCGACCATATGAGATGTGAGACCACCCTTTCAGATTTAGATAGGCTTAGACAAACTTACCACATACTCGAAAGTGTGGACTTAAGGTTGCCGGGTAGGGGTGAGATCCCCAGCCGTCCTCCCCGAGGCTACACGACCTTCCACATGGAGTGTTTTAAATGGGGGGTCAGGCTACCTCTCCAGCCTTACTTTGCCCGGGTTTTGTCCAGGTTCCGTCTGGCCCCGAGGCAACTGAACCCAAATGGGTGGAGGGTCCTTTCCTGACTCTTTGTGTTGTGGAAGTGTTGCGATCTGGGTGAACCCTCGGTAGGGGAAATAAAGCACCTTTACCAATTGAAGTGCGGCCCAAAGGATGCTAGTTGGTATTACCTTACCTCCAGCCTGAAGGGTAAAAAGCCCATCACTGATCTCCCAACGTCAGGTGGCAATTGGAAGAGCAAATTCTTCTTCGTTGGGGGGGAATGGGGGCAAGCTACACCTCTCTCCGAGGGGGTCCCTCCAGTTCCAAGGCATTTCTGCACTCCAGGTTGTTTATCTATCCAAATGAATCTTCATTTTAGTTTTTCTCGCCGAAAGTGTTCTCATTACCTTGCCTTGGTTGTTTCGCAGCCTCCGGGTGCTTCCTATTCAATTGGGGAGAGCTTGAGCACACGCGCGGACCGCACTTACAAACGCTGAGCTCGTGCAGGAGTCGCTGACACCCCAAAATTTTTGGAATCCAGTTTAATACCAAGTGAAGACATGACTGGGTTCGTGAGATGTCTGCACCGACGTGTGGGGACAGCTGAAGTGCGGGAACTTCGAAAAGAACTCGAGCAGAAACAGATGCTCTGCCTCCTCTTGCTTAGATCGACCCTCTCGCCAGCGAGGTGACGAGTAGAAGAGGGTCTTCCACGTAGACTAGCGAGGACTACGGCTCCGGCTCGCCGTCGAGCCGATGATGTACAGGAGCAGGGTCTTGCTGGTCGCACGGAGCCTTTCCTGAGGATTTTCAGCGAGGAGTTGGACGATAGATTCCTTAATGGGCTGGATGCCTTTGACGCTGATGAGCTGCTCAGTCGCCCAGCGCCTCCTTCCAGTGCCTCGCACTGTGGCTGGGATCGTGGCCAAAGCTTAAGAATCTCAAGAGGAACTTCAGCGAAGATTCGTGAGCTTAGAGCGTGGTATGGGAGAGCCGAAAGAAGAGAATACAAAGCTTCAAGAGGAGAACTCAATTTTTGCGAGAGGACGACGGTGGTCGACTCTAAGGCCTCTCGGCTCGAGAGGGAGCCGATCGTCATCCGTGAGGAGCCGATCGATGCTCGAAGGACTTGGACACTCGAAATCTTTCTTCGAGCGGACCTTAGAGGGGGAAACTTCTCGTCTCGAAGGGCAGATCGATGCCTTAAAAGTCCAGCTCGCCAAGGAGTACAACAATAGGGTGGACTTCAGCTATGATCGTCTCGTGTATGCCCCGAGCAAGGTACACCCCGAGGTCGACCTATCTAAGGTCCAAGAGGGTGTAGCCGAGTACTTACGCATCCACAAGGCCTCGCCCCAAGTGGTCCGAGGCTTCTCCTTCGAGCCCCGAACTCGATGTCGTGGAGCTCGCCTCCTCCTCGCCGATGCCCCTCCTGCCGCTGCTCCTCCCGCTGCTCCTCCTCGCTGCCTCCTCCTCCTACCGCTGTTCCTCCTACCGCTGCTCCTCCTCCCGCTGCTGTTCCTCCTATCGCTGCCGCCGCTCCCGATGCCCCACCTGCTCGTCGACATCGTTCCTCGTGATGTCTAAACTTGGACTCTTTCTCTTTTTTTTTTTTTTTATCGTTGTAAATGTAATAATTCCAATACATAAAAATATGCATTTGAGTAACTATTGTATGTGCAAGCTTGTGTTTTACATTTGTGAGATTATCTTCGTGTGCTTAGTTAAGGAGAAATATTTATAAGTGTTGGGCTCTTCTTTTGTTTTCTCGCCCAAGCGTATCATTGCTTAACCTCATGGGTGGTAGAGTTTTACTTGAATCGGGCTGAAAGCCTTATGTTTATCTTGTAAGCTCGGTTTACTTGGTTCAACTTTTGCTCATGGTCTCGTGACCTTTATTTTACGAGCCTGCTTACCTCGAGTTTTAATTATGTAACCTTCTCACGCTTTTCTTGCTCGAGCCTACAATTGGCTCTTCGCTGGACACCGTCCCACCCAAGACTCGAGCTTTTGGACTTCGGCCTTAGTACTCGTCTTCGTGAGCTTCTTTTTCGGCCTACAATTAACCCTCGCTAGGCAACCGTCCCGCCTAAGACTTAGCTTTTGGAACTTCCGGCCTTAGCGTTCTTATGAAGCTTCTTGCTCGGGCCTACAATTGACCTCGCTAGATACCGTCCCGCCTAAGACTTAGGCTTTGGGACTTCTGGCCTTAGTGTTCTTTGCGAGCTTCTTCCGCTCGGCCTGCAATTGACCTCGCTAGGCACCGTCCCGCCTAAGACTTAGGCTTTGGGACTTCTGGCCTTAGCGTTCTTATGAGCTTCTTCCGCTCGGGCTCAGACTGACCTCGCTAGGCACCGTCCTGCCTAAAACTTAGGCTTTGGGACTTCTGTCCTTAGCATTCTTTGCGAGCTTCTTCTGCTCGGGCTTGCAATTGACCCTTGCTAGGCACCGTCACTCCTATGACTTAGGCTCTGGGACTTCTGGCCTTAGCGTTCTTGGCGAGCTTCATCTGCTCGGGCCTGCAACTGACCCTCGCTAGGCACCGTCCCTCCTAAGACTTAGGCTCTGGGACTTCTGGACTTAGCGTTCTTGGCGAGCTTCATCTGCTCGGGCCTGTAATTAACCCTCGCTAGGCACCGTCCCGCCCAAGACTTAGGCTTTGGGACTTCTGGCCTTAGCGTTCTTCGCGAGCTTCATCTGCTCGGGCCTGCAATTGACCCTCGCTAGGCACCGTCCCGCCCAAGACTTAGGCTTTGGGACTTCTGGCCTTAGCGTTCTTCACGAGCTTCATCTGCTCGGGCCTGCAATTGACCCTCGCTAGGCACCGTCCCGCCCAAGACTTAGGCTTTGGGACTTCTGGCCTTAGCGTTCTTCGCGAGCTTCATCTGCTCGGGCCTGCAATTGACACTCGCTAGGCACCGTCTCGCCTAAGACTTAGGCTTTTGGACTTCCGGCCTTAGCTTTGTCTTCTGCTCTGGCCTGCAATTGGCCTCGCTAGGTACCGTCCCACCTAAAGGCTTAGGCTTTGGGACTTCTGACCTTAGCGTTCTTCACGAACTGCTTGGCTTAAACTTGAATTTATATTACAAATGTTTTTCATACTTTTACACGCATTTGAGCTTTTACATATCCTCATTTTGGGAAGGAATCTTACATTAACACTCACAATACAAGGAAACTTATCGAAGTATTTCATCAAGAGTTGTGCGCTCCACTGCCTCTGACCTCCCGGTCCATCCGGATGAGCTAGCCTGAGATGCTCCTCGGTCCCGCTAATTGAGTGACTCGACAAGTGGCCTTCCTAATTTGGCCCTAGCACACCTTGCCTTGGGTCCTTCGTGCTCGGTTGACTCTTCCGAGTACCCAATCACCCACCTGAATCCGCGAATGTGCACATTTCGGTTGTAATAACGAGCCACTCTCTATTGATATTCTCGCGATCTTAAGCAATGACCCTTCTCTCTTCTCTTCAAGCAAGTCCGGACTTGCATACATCTCGCTTGTTGTTTTGCTCCTCATTAAAGTGTTCCGTCTGATGTGTCCCCATTCCTATTTCAATAGGAACCACCGCTTCTGCCCAAATGCCAAGGAGAATGGGGTCTCTCCAAGGGCTGCTTTGTGTGTGGTTCCGTAAGCCCACAAGACACCGTGCACTCGTCCACCTGTGCTCCTTTTTACCTCCCGACCTGGTCTTCGTAGGCGCTTTATGGTTTTGTTCGAGGCCTCTACTTGTCCATTGGCTTGTGGGTGTGAGGAGAGCAAAATTTCAACTCTATCCCCAGATTTCGGCAGAAGTCTCTGAATTTGCCATTGTCAAACTGTCTCCCATTGTCTGTGACCAATGCATGAGGAATCCCATGCCTGCAAATCACATTCTTCCAGATGAAGTCAGTGGTTTTACCTTTCGTGATGCTGCTCAAGGCTCCCACTTCGACCCATTTGGTGAAATAATCGATTGCGACTATGGCATGGGTGGCAGACGCTTTACCCTTTGGCAGTGGCCCAATCAAGTCAATTCCCCATCGAAAGCAAACGGCCACGGTGAGTTCATCACCGTAAGGTTCTCCTGAGGTCGAGTTAGGTAGTTGGCAAAGCACTCGCAACTCTTGCAGCTTCTGGTCTTTTCCTGAGCATCTTGATGCTTGCGGGGCCAAAAGTATCCTTGTCTCAAGGCCTTGAAAGCCAAGGACCACGCGCGTAATGATTTCCGTAGATTCCTTCGTGTATCTCTTGAGGACATAATCGGCCTCCTCCCGGTCTAAGCACCGCAACAAGGGAGAGTGTACCTGTCCATGACAAGACCCCATCGATGAGAGTGTACCTGGCCGCTTTGCACCTCAACTTCCTTGCCTGCTTCTTATCGGTCGGCATTGTCCCTTCCTTGAGGTAAGAAACGATCGGTTCCATCCAGGTGTTGCTCGTCGATAAGCTCATCACCTCGTCCTCCTGCTAGATGCTCGAGTAGGTCTTCATTTCCAAAGGGATAGACTTTGGTAATTTTAGGTCTGATGCGGCTGCCATGCGAGCTATCATATCTGCTCAAAAATTCTTCCCCCTTGGGATTTGTTCCACCTTGATAGCTCGGAAACTCCCCATTAGCTGCTTCACCTTCCGAAGGTGGGCCTCCATCTTTTCCCCCTTTGCCTAGAAGCTCTCGTCGAGGTGGTTTGTTACCAGCTGCGAGTCTGTTCGAAGCTTTACCTCCTTTGCTTTTACTACCGAGGCGAGCTTCAATCAGGCTATTACAGCTTCGTACTCGGCCTGATTGTTGGTAACTTCAAATTCTAATTTCACAGCATATTGCACCTCTGTCCCTTCAGGACTTAGGAGCACAACTCCTGCCCCTGCCCCCTGATTTCCACAGGATCCATCTATTGTGACTATCCATGTATTGGTCGAGGTCTGGGAATCCGTGGGGCTCGCCTCTGTCTCGCTCATCCTCGCAGTGCACTCGACCACGAAGTCAGCTAAAGACTGTGCTTTTATGGCTGCTCGGGGTTGGTAATTAATGTCGAACTCGCAGGCTTGTATAGAGTTTGCCTGAGGGGCTGGTTTGTTAGAGCCACTACTGAATGTGCCTGGAAATAAGGCCTCTGCTGAGTCTGCTGTGACTGTGGCAGTGCCCATTTCTCCATCGATGGATATCGAGTCTCAGCTCCAAAGAAAGCTCCGCTCGGTAATAAACAGTGGCACTGCACTCGACTCCTCCCTTACTGTAATCGAGCTCGTTGCCCATTGGGACACAGCTAAGTATTGAAACAGTACCTCTCCTGCTCGAGGTGTCGATAATAATGGAGCTTTCAACAAGTATTCTTTCAACTGTTGGAACGCCACTTCGTAGTCTGGCTTCCACTTTGTCTTCCTGCCTTTCTTCATTTCCTGAAAGAAGACTCGGCATTTATCCGTGGCTCGAGATACGAACCTGTTGAGGGATGCCAGTTTGCCGGTCAGACTTTGTATCTCCTTGAGGCTATGGGGGGACCTCATTTCCACCACTGCTCTTATCTTCTCTGGATTGGCCTCGATCCCCCTGTGACTGACCATGAAACCTAAGAATTTTCCCGAACCCACTCCAAAAGCACATCTCTCTGGGTTTAGCTTCATTCGGTATTTTCTTAAGAGTACGAAGGTCTCCTCTAAATGCCTTACATGCTCCTCCGCGTCTTTAGACTTGGTGATCATGTCATCCACATATACCTCCATCGTTGGACCGATCAATGGCTTGAAGACCTTGTTCACCAGCCTCTGATACGTTGCCCCTGCATTCTTTAGACCGAAGGGCATGACCTTGTAGCAGTATAGCCGCTGATTAGTGATGTAGGCTGTGCACTCCTCATCTGATCGGTGCATGAGAATTTGGTTATATCCTGAGAATGCATCCATAAAACTAAGCAGCCCGTGCCCCACCGTAGAATCCACCAGTTGGTCTATCTTTGGTAGCGGAAAGCTATCTTTTGGGCAAGCCTTGTTCACATCTCGTAAAGTCCACACACATTCTCTATTTCCCACTTGCCTTCTTCACCAACGACCACATCTCGAGATCCATTCGGGTAGGAGACCTCCCTTATGAATCCCGCCTCAAAGAACTTTTCCACCTCGCAGCTTGATGGCTTCATATCTCTCCCGGTCGACGATCTCCTTTCTACCTCACCGGCTTAAGCATCTCTTCGTGATTGCCACCAGGACACGCCACTCCGGGTCAATCCTGTGCATATCCTCATGCGTCCATGCGAACACATCCGCGTGTGCTCGCAGACACTCCACTATCTTTTCCTTCAACTGCTCGCTAATGCCCGAGCCGATTTGGATTTTCTTCTCGGGGCACCTCGACCTCCTCCAACTTCTCAGCCGGCTCTTGCCTTCCATTCCTTGATTCCCCCGAGTCTAATGAGGTTATCCGCATGGTTTCTTTGGCCGCCACAACAGAAGCAACTCCTCGCCACCCTCCGGTCAGCTTTCACGACCCCTACATGTCCCATTTACTCAATACTTTAGTGGCCATGTAATGGGTGGATAGCACGAACTGGCTGATCCTCATAAACGGCCTCCCTAGAATTGCCTGGTATGGGCTGGCTTCATCTACCACCACAAAATCCAGCATCATGTTCTTTTCAAAAGGCTTCGAGCCCATGGTTACTGCCAGCTGGATGATTCCCAGAGGTATTAGCTTTCCTCCTCCGAATCCTTTCGAGGAAGTGCTCGTCTGCTCGAGGCTCACGCCTGTTATAACCAAATCATCGAGTGTGGATTTGAAGAGAATATCCACCGAGCTTCCTGAGTCAACCAATATTCAGTCAACTCCCTGGTTACCTATGTTGGCTTTTACAACCAGGGCGTCCTCGTGAGGGTACAGCACCCCCTCCTCGTCCTCCTCCGTCCACATAATTGGCACTGGTTGGACTTTGGCCTTTTTGGCAGCGGGGGCAGTGAATAGGACCTCCCGCCCGGCAGCGGCATATCTGTAGTAGTTTTTCCGAGCCCTGTTTGAAATTCCTGCCATCGTGGGCCCTCCTGAAATCACCCTCGTGGATGGTGGCTCCACGTCTATTTTGTAAGCTCGGTCATCTTCTTTAGGCTGCTGCTCAATCACCGGATGCCCTCCTTCAATAAACTCATCCAAGTACCGATTCCAAACCAGATCCTCTACTTGGTTCTTCAAATCACGGCATTGTGATGTAGAATGGCCGTGGTCATCATGGAAACGGCAGAACCGCCCCTTGTCCCGTTTTCCAGCAGACTTGGCCATTGGTGTTGGAGGGCTCAGCAGCCCTCGCCCACTTGAAGTATCGCTTCGAGAGATACCTTCAACCTCGTGTATCGCCAAGTAGTAGGCTATGCTCCACCACCTATATCGCTCGATCCCTTTGGAAACTTCCTGAGGGGTGGCAATGGGCGATCCGCCTCGTCGTGGTTCATCTCAGTGTCCGCTGGTGGTCGATCATGGGATGTGTGGTCGCCATGACGCTTGTACTCCCCGTGATCCCGACTCGAGATCCGCGAGGTGGCGTGGGAATCATCCTCTGTGGGAGCTCTCGGTAGTGGTTATGACGGACAGCCCGGTCCCTCGCCGCTTAAGCTTACGATCCCCAGCAGGACCTCCTTTCTCCTTCTTCTTTGCTCCATTGACCGCTCACCTCTTAGCTTTGCGACCTTCTCCTCTTCAATTACCATATCCAGCTTTACCCGCTCATATGTGTCCGAATATGAACGGATCAAGGACTCGTGAGATTATACCATGGTCTCCCATCCCAATCCCATCCTTCAACCCTCTCGCAGCTGAGGATGATTAAATGCACCCGGATCTAGGACCGATCTATGGTATCTTTGACAAACTTCCCGAGGGACTCTCCCTCCTTCTGCCTTATTTCTGACAACTCCATCATGTCATCCTCAGGGGTCACCGTGCCCCGAAATTGCTCTGCAAACTCCCTACACATATGTTCAAAGCTCAAGATGATTCCTCGTGGAGCCTGCAGAGTACCATTCTCTTGCCCTTCCCTCAAGAGTGAGCTGGAAGGCCCAAGACCTCCGAGCTGCCGACAATCCTTGCACCCTCGCCATGTCGTTGAACCGCTCTATATGCATCCAATGGATTACTTTTCCCCGAGAACTTCAGATTCGTGAAGCGGAAGTCATGTGGGATCGTGACACCCATGATCTCCGCGTGAGAGTGGGATTCAGCTATCTAGCATTATTCTCCCACCCGGCTCTTTCCGCTTCCTGAGGTCCTCCACAACTTGTGCTAATCTGCGACCTCTCCCTCCAATTCTTCCAAGCGAGAGGTCGAGTCAGATCCTGTAAGTGCCGACGGGACCCTCTTTCATCCATGTTTGTTTCCTCCCTCACCGCAGAGATTTGGTGCCCTAGGTCTCGGGCTTCATCTCCCACATTTTCCCGAATCAGAGCGCTCCCACTACTGGACTCCGGACATCATTACACGCTTTTCTCCGTCCCTCCCCGAGTTCTTGCAATAGGGAGGTCGAGTCTCCATCTGCTTTCTCCATCCGATCCATTCTTTCCTCGGATCTCCTTATTCCGAGCCTCATTGGCCACTTCTCTCAAAGTTACCGATTCTTCTAGACTCACCTCTTCTACTGCTTCCCTCATCGCTATGCTGTGTATCTTGAACGTATTAGGAAATCGAGCTTTTTGTGCCGATCTCTACAGACGGTGCCAAAAAATGTTGATGCAGTTTTCCCGCGTCCTTTCAAACAATGCTAGACTCTTCTGCTCGCGGCTAACTCTAGCTCGAGTAGGACTGTCTCCTTCTTCCTATTCCTCTGTCTTTTCCAGAACAAAAGTCTCCTGGATCTGTGCTCACAGGAAACAATATCAGGGGTAGCCGGGTGTTGTTCCGGTGAAAACCCTCCGATGCTCAAGTCAGTAATTGGGTTGTTCTTTATGGTATCCCCCTTAATTAGAGAGACCGGAAGAATGGAAAAGTTGTATTTTTGCTTTTCTTTCTAGATCAAGGGAATTCCGGAAAAAATCAGAAATCAAAGTAAAGAGAAAATGAGAGTTAGAAGAACCTATGTCAATTCTTGGAACCCCTGCAATTTGCCCATTCGTTTCCTTTTATTCTTTGTTTTTCCCGCCTTTTCTCTCCGAGAGCATCCGTTTCCGCGTCAGTGGTGTCTGGGTCCCTCTGACAGCCAAGAATAGCGTAATATTCCCTGGGGATGCGCGGCTGTCTTCTTAACCTGGTTCACATGGCCAGATCACCATGTCGGGCATGTGGGCAAGGAATGATGACACCGCGGGGGCATGTGCCGGCCATCGGCAACAGTACCACCACCATCCCTTATGGGGCCCTACTCAGACATCAAAAGGTGTGCCATGATTCTGAGAAAACTGGTCGGACTGCCCTGGGCCGGATCTTACATTCCATCTGTCCTATGACTGTTGTAGCCCAGTCGTGCTCGAGAATTTGACTGCAGCGAGCAGAAAGGACAGCTCGGGTTTCGATCAGTCTTCGAGCTCCCCGCCATTGTCCAGCCCTGAGCGGACCTGATGACGTCGAGCAGGCAAGAGAGCTCAGAGCTCGGATGTCTCTGAATTCCTCGACTTTGACCAGCTTTGACGTCTAGCGAGATCGTCTTTGCGCCAGTGGTCGGGACTTCTGCTCGAGCTGGGTTGACCTCTGGGTATTTTATTCGAGCTGGAAGGACCTTGAGGAGACCTGTCCGATATTACCCAAACAGTCATCAAGATAGAACAATTTCCTAAGATTATCTCAATAATATAATTAAACAAAATAATAAATAAAGTTTATTATTGTAATATATTTTAATCTTTAATTTTATGTCAATCACCGTTCCTTCAGCTGCCGTTGAATCTTGACCAAATTATTGCTCCCATGAACAAAGGAAACCTTGGCACGAAGAAAAGAACACATGGGTGGACATGTTGCTCACGTGACAATGGCGAGTTTGGGTGGAAATATTTACGTTTTCATTTTTGTTGCATTAAAAGCTATATTATTTAATTATCCAAAGTTCATGCACAATGTAATTATATAAGAGACACAACTGAAGCTAAGGTCTAATTTTAGCTAGAATTAAGATTTTGTACTTCTAGATTCGACTTTTAGTGAATGTGTGAGTTAATAATAATAATAATGATTATAAAAAAGAGAGATTGTCAGTATTTCTCTACTAAAATCAGTACATGCTACTTACCTTTTACTGTTTTATAAAAGTCAATAACCCATAACCAAACATAAAAAATTTAAAAGAAAAGAGGATAAATGAGTAATTTTCTGAATATTTTATCTTGGTAATATAAAATATATATTTATTGTTAATTTTTTTAAATAAAAAAAATACAAGAGAAAAATCTAATTATTAATTCTTTTATTCACATTGAAACCTATATTTCTTATTTTATTAGTTAAATTATTTCATTTTAATTTATGTTTATGTGATTTATTTAAAAATAGGGACAATACTATAAAATTATGGTGTCATAAGGTTATTGGTTAGGTGGGGCTATTGAATCCACCAAACTACTCATTGAACCCACTTTTAAAAATAATTTTTTATGATTAAAATACTCCTAAATTAAATTATAATTACGAGCATTAAAATATAATAAAAAAATAATAATTTCTACTCTTTGAATCAATCTTTGCATTCAACATAGTTTAATTAAACCCTAATTATATTTTTGTTAAACCCCTAATCGACTAGAGCATGATTCTTCTTAAAAGCATGGGAATATTGTGGGTCAACACTGGCCGCAGACTTGTAGTAGTTGCAAGTGCAACAAAAGGAGCAAATGGTAAAGTTGAAGGAGAAAGTTAGAATATTGAATGTTGAGGCAATCACCAACATAAAATAAGCTATAGCCTCGAGAAGTAACTTTTACACATTTAATGCAAGAAAAATATAAAACAGAGCAAACATAGGCTGTTGGTGCTGTTTTCCCGCGTCCCTTCAAACAATGCTAGAATCTTCTGCTCGCGGCTAGCTCGAGCTCGAGCAGGACTGCCTCCCAATTTATATTCCTCTATCTTTCCCAGAACGGAAGTTTCCCGGACCTGTACTTTCAGAAAACAAAGTCAGGGGTCGCCGGGTGTTGTTCCGGCGAAAACCCTCCGACGCTCAAGTCAGTAATCGGGTTGTTCTTTTTGGTATCCCTTTTAGTTAGAGAGACCGGAAGAATAAAAGGGGAATTTTTTGCCTTTCTTTTCTGAATAAATGGAATTTTTTTGGAGAATCAGTGTAAAGGGAAGCAAGAATAGGAAGACCCGTGTGAATTTTTGAACCCCCGCAATTTGCCCATCCGCTTCCTTTTATTCTCTCGTTTTCCCGCCCTTTCTCTCGAGAGCATCCGTTCCTCGCTAGTGGTGTCCGGGTTCCTCCGACAACCGGAATGGCGTAATATTCCCTGGGATGCGCGATCGCCTCCTTAACCCGGCTCACATGGCTAGATCACATGCTCGGCATGTGCGCAAGGAATGATGACACCGTGGGGCATGTGCTGACCATCGACAACAGCATTCACCACCATAGCATGTGGGGCCCTGCTCGTACATCATAAGGCGTGCGAAATTCGAGGAAACGGGTCGTATCGTCTCCGAGATGGGTCTTACATTCCATTTGTCTTATGATCGGCGCAGCCCAATTGTGCTTCGAGAACTTGATCAGCAGTGAGCGTAAAGGAGAGCTTCGGTCTCGATCCGTCTTCGAGCTCCCCGTCCTTGTCCAGACCTTGGCCGGACTCGATGACCTCGAGCGAGCAAGAGAGCTCTGAGCTCGGACGGCCTCGAATTCCTCGACCTTTGACGCCCAGTGAGATCGCCTTCGTGCTGCTGGCTCGGGACTTCGCCGAGTCGGGTTGACCTCGGGCATTTTATTCGTGCTAGAAGGGCCTCGAGGAGACCCGCCTGATATTACCCAAACACCGCTCCCCGCTCTACTCTTTTGAGTGAAATGAGATAAGATTGAAACTTATTAATGATGGGCCGACTTCCCGCCTTTTACGCTTCCCCACGCTCCCTGCCAGCCTTCCACTTCCATCATTTCGCATTTAATGGGGACACGTGGGTAGATCCCGATTGTGCGCTCAAATTTTGAAGGGACATGACTCGAAAGGTCGCGTCCCTCGATCTTCGCTACCGCTTGTCAAGAGACGCACCTTTTGCCTTTCCTCTTTTAAAAACCCTTGATTTCTTCACTGTACTTTCTATTGCTCATTTTTGCTCAACCCGAAATTTTCTGCAAGTGCTTCTTCATCTTCCTCTTCCGTGTTAAGGCGATTTCCGGTGGTGTAAACCTCTTTCTGTGCTCAGGTACACACCCTTCTTCCTTCTTTTCTCACCGGCACCGTTCCTCCTTCTTCCTTCTTCCTGGTCTCTGATTCCATCTGGGTAGATTAAATTCTAGGAAAAAATGTCTGGTAGAGCCCGTAGGATGTCCCCTGAGGAATCTTCCTCTTCAAGTGAAGTAGAGCCTCTTAGTATAATTCCCATGAGGGATTCTAGTTCTGAGGAGCATTGCCACGCAGTGAGGCCCAACCAAGACGGGAGGAAAAGGCCAGCCAAAGGTCTGAGGGTAGAGGATACCCCATTGACCATATGAGATGTGAAAGCACCCGGTTAGACTTGAATAGACTTAGGGACACCTATAACATACCCGACAATGTGGATTTAAGGTTACCGGGCAGGGGTGATATCCCCAGCCGTCCCCCTCAAGGGTACACGACCTTCCATCTGGAATGCTTCAGGTGGGGGGTTAGGCAGCCTTTACAGCCTTATTTCACCCGGGTTTTGTCCAGATTTCGTCTGGCCCCGGGGCAGTTGAACCCGAACGGGTGGAGGGTCCTTTCCGAACTCTTTGTATTGTGGAAATGGTGCGATCTCGGTGAACCCTTGGTGGGGGAAATAAAGCACCTGTATTAGTTGAAGTGCAGCCCAAAGGACGCCGGTTAGTACTACCTTACCTCCAAAGATGAAGGGTAAAAACCCATCATCGACCTCCCAACCTCCTGGCTCCATGGCATTTTTGCATTCTAGGTTGTCTATTTGTCCTAGTGAATTTTCATTTTAATTTTTCTCGCTCAGATCTGTTCTCATTATTTTGCCTTTGTTGCTTTTTGCAGCTTCTGGGTGCTTCTTTCAAGATCGGGAAGAGCTTCAGCACACATCAAGACCGCACTTGACAACGTGAGCTCAGTGCAGAGTCGCCACACCCTGTAATTTTTGGAATTTGGTCTGGTACCAGCAGAAGATACGAGGGGTGCGTGAGATGATGCACATGCGTGTTGAATCGCCGGAGGCGCGAGCACCTCAAAGAGATCACGAGGAGAAATAGACGCCTGCTTCCACTGCTGAGCTCCTCCTTCTACTCAAGCAGTAGCAAGAGCGTAGAAGGTCCTCCTCACTGGCGTTAAGGACTACCGCCTCGGCTCACCCTTGACCAAGATGTACAGAGAGCAGGTCTCGCCAGCCCAGACCGAGCCTTACCCGAGGAGCTTTATAGGGCGATGGATGATGATTCTTGGATGGACTGAATCCTATAATGCCGACGAGTCGCTCAAGCTCTCCAGCGCCTCCTCCCGGACTTCAAGCAATGTGACTGTGCTCCGTGCCAAGACCCAAGACTCTCAGGAGGAACTTCAAGCAGCGATTCGGAGTTTGGAGCAGATTGTCGAGGAGTTGAAAGAGGAGAACTCGAGGCTCCAAGTGGAAAATGCCACCTTTGCAGAGAGGACGGCAGTGTCAGACTCTCTAAGGCTTCTCAATTCTAGAGGGAGCTGACTAACATCCGCGAGGAGTTGAACGAGACTCGGAAGGATTTGGACACCCAGAGACCCTCCTATGAGAAGACCCTGGAGGGGGAAACTTCTCGTCTCCAAGGGCAAATAGACGCTTTGAAGGTCCAGCTTGCACTCGAGTACAACAACGGGGTGGACTTCAGCTATGACTGCCTCGTTTATGCATTGGGCAAGGTACATCCTGAGGTCAACCTGTCTAAGGTCCAAGAGGGTGTTGCCAAGTACATACGCATTCACGACGCCCCCACCCAAGAGTCTGGAGCTTCCCCTTCCAAGCCACAAACTGGACCTGGGGAAGTTATTCCTCATCCTGCTGCTGACGCTCCTCCTGCTGCTGTTGGAGACATTCCTCCTCGCTGGCCGACGCTCCTCCCATCGCTGTTGGAGATGTTCCTCCCGCCGCTTCCTATCGCTACTCCTCCGCTGCCGATGACAACCCTCATCGCCTAAATTTTTTTTTTTTATACTTGTAATCACTTTAATGAAATAAAAAGGCATATGTCGAACAACTCCTTTTTTGCTCGTGTGTATATTCTCTTGTTTTGTATGTAGGATTGACTTCATATACTTGCTAAGTAAGAATTTTGTAAGTGTTGGGCTTTTTATTTTATTTTATGCCCAAGTGTATTACTGCATGTTTGGTTATTTAAACTTATGCTTGGCAGAGATTTGCCTTGAGTTAGGCTGAAAGCCTTTAGCCTGTTTCGTGAGCTCGGTCTTTCTGGACCGACGTTCTGCTCGTGCTTTGTGGCTCTATATATATTGCGAGCTTATTTGCTTCAAGCCCAATTTTGGTTCATGTTTAAATTCAATGTAATCTCCTCGCGTTCCTTTTGCTTGAGTTTATTAATGACCTCACTGGACACCGTCCCGCCTGAGGCTTAGGCTTTAGGGACTTCTAACCTCAGCGTTGGCTTCATAAACTTCTGCTCGGGCCTGCATTTGGCCTTGCTGGGCACCGTCCCGCCTAAGACTTAGGCTTTGGGAATTTTGGCCTTAGCGTTGTCTTCATGAGCTTCTTCTGCTCGGCCTCGCAATTGGCCTTGCTAGCAACCGTCCCCGCCTAAGACTTAGGCTTTGGGACTTCTGGCTTTAGCGTTGTCTTCATGAGCTTCTGCTCGGGCCTACAATTGGCCTTGCTGGGCACCGTCCCGCCTAAGACTTAGGCTTTGGGACTTCTGGCCTTAGCGTTGTCTTCATGAGCTTCTGCTCGGGCCTGTAATTGGCCTTGCTGGGCACCGTCCCGCCTAAGACTTAGGCTTTGGGACTTCTGGCCTTAGCGTTGTCTTCATGAGCTTTTTCTGCTCAGGCATGCAATTGGCCTTGCTAGGTACCGTCCCGCCTAAAGGCTTAGGCTTTAGGACTTCTGACCTTAGCATTGTCTTCTGCTCGGGCCTGCAATTGGCCTCGCTAGGTACCGTCCCGCCTAAAGGCTTAGGCTTTGAGACTTCTGACCTTAGCGTTGTCTTCTGCTCAGGCCTGCAATTGGTCTCGCTAGGTACCGTCTCGCCTAAAAGCTTTAAGCTTTGGGACTTCTAACCTTAGCGTTGTCTTATGCTCGGGCCTATAATTGGTCTCGCTAGGTACCGTTCCGCCTAAAAGCTTTAAGCTTTGGGACTTCTGACCTTAGCATTCTTCGTGAGCTTCTTCTGCTCGGGCTTGCAATTGGTCTCGCTAGGTACCGTCCCGCCTAAAGGCTTAGGCTTAGGCTTTGGGACTTCTGACCTTAGCATTGTCTTCTGCTCGGGCCTGCAATTGGCCTCGCTAGGTACCGTCCCGCCTAAAAGCTTTAAGCTTTGGGACTTCTGACCTTAGCGTTCTTCGTGAGCTTCTTCTGCTTGGGCCTGCAATTGGCCTCGCTAGGTACCGTCTCGCTTAAAGGCTTAGGTTTAGGCTTTGCTCGTCGATAAGCTCATCACCTCGTCCCCCTGCTCGATGCTCGAGCAGGTCTTCATTTCCAAAGGGATAGACTTTGGTAACTTGGGGTCCGATCCGACCGCCATGCGAGCTATCATATCACTCAAAAATTCTTCCCTCGGGATTTGTTCCACCTCGATAGCTCGAAACTCCCCATTACCGCTTCCACCTTCCGAAGGTAGGCTTCCATCATCTCCTCTTCGCCGGAAGCTCTCGCTGAGGTGGTTTGTTACCACCGTGAGTCCTGCTCAAGCTTTACCTCCTCTACTTTTACTACCGAGGAGAGCTTCAATCCCGCTATTACAGCTTCGTACTCGGCCTGATTGTTGGTAACTTCGAATTCTAATTTCACAACGTATTGCAGCTCTGCCCCTTCAGGACTTAGGAGCACAACTCCTGCCCCTGCTCCCTGATTTCCACAAGATCCATCTACTGTGACTATCCATGTGTTGGTCGAGGCTTGGGAATCCGGTGGGGCTCGCTCTCCGCCTCCTCATCCTCGCAGCGCACTCGACCACCAAGTCGCCTAAAGACCGTGCTTTTATGGTCGCTCGGGTCGGTAATTAATGTCGAACTCGCTTAGCTCCACCGACCATTTTACCAACCTTCCGTAAGTCTCGTGCTTGTACTGTAGTTTGTCCGAGGGCTGGTTTGTTAGAACCACTATCGAATGTGCTTGAAAATAAGGCCTCGACTTCGGGTTGTCGCGACTGTGGCCAGTGCCCATTTCTACATCAGCGGATATCGAGCCTCGCTCCAAAGAAAGCTCGCTCAGTATAATAAATGCGGTATCGCACCTCCGACTCTTCCCTTACCGTAACCGAGCTCGCTGCCCATCGGGACACGACTAAATACGTAAACATGACCTCCCCGCTCGAGGTGTAGACATGAAAGGAGCCTTCAGCAAGTATTCTTTCAACTGTTGGAACGCCGCTTCGCAGTCTGGCATCCACTTTGTCTTCCTGCCTTTCTTCATTTCCTGAAAGAAGACTTGGCATTTATCCGTGGCTCGAGATACGAACTCGCTGAGGAATGCCAGTCATGGGTCGACTTTGTATCTCCTCGAGGCTACGGGGACCTCATTTCCACCATCGCTCTTATCTTCTCCGGATTGGCCTCGATCCCCGTGGATCGACCATGAAACCTAAGAATTTTCCCGAACCCACTCCAAAAGCACATTTCTCTGGATTTTGCTTCATCCGGTATTTTCTTAAGAGTGTGAAGGTCTCCTCTAAATGCCTTACATGCTCCTCCGGGTCTTTAGACTTGGTGATCATGTCATCCACATATACCTCCATCGTCCGACCGATCAATGGCTTGAAGACCTTGTTCACCAGCCTCCGACACGCTGTCCCCGCATTCTTCGTAATCAAGGGCATGACCTTAGTAGCAAGACATGCCACCGATTAGTGATGAAGGCTGTGCACTCCTCATCTAATCGGTGCATGGGAATTTGGTTATATCTTGAGAATGCATCCATAAAACTAAGCAGCCCGTGCCCCACCGTAGAATCCACCAATTGGTCTATCTTTGGTAGCGGAAAGCTATCTTTTCGACAAGCCTTGTTCACATCTGTGAAATCCACACACATTCTCCATTTCCCACTTGCCTTCTTCACCAGCACCACATTCGAGATCCATTCGGGGTAGGAGACCTCCCTTATGAATCCTGCTCTCAGCAGCTTTTCCACCTCGCAGTTGATGGCTTCATATCTCTCCTGGTTGACGCATCTCCTTTTCTGCCTCACTGGCTTAGCATCTCTTCGTATTGCAAGCTTCTGACACGCCACTTCTGGGTCAATACCAGGCATATCCTTATGCGTCCATGCGAACACATCCGCGGTGCTCGCAGAACTCCACTAACTTTTCCTTCAACCGCCGCTAATGCCCGAGCCGATCTCAGATTTTCTTCCTGGGTCGCTCCGCCTCACCTCGACCTCCTCCAACTTCTCACCGGCTCTTGCCTTCCATTCCTCGATTCCCCTCGAGTCCAACGAGGTTATCTCGCATGGTTTCTTTGGCCGCCATAACAGAAGCAACTCCTCGCCACCCTCTGGCTGCCTTTCACGACCCCTACAGCCCTATTTACTCAATACTTTAGGGCCAAGTAATGGGTGGATAGCACGAACTGGCCGATCCTCATAAACGGCCTCCCTAGAATTGCCTGGTATGGGCTGGCTTCATCTACCACCACAAAATCCAGCATCATGTTCTTTTCAAAAGGCTTCGAGCCCATGGTTACTGCCAGCTTGATGATTCCTAGAGGTATTAGCTTTCCTCCTCCGAATCCTTTCAAGTAAGTGCTCGTCTGCTCGAGGCTCGCGCCTGTTATTCCCAAATCCTCGAGTGTGGATTTGAAGAGAATATCCACCGAGCTTCCTGAGTCAACCAATATTCGGTCAACTCCCTGGTTAGCTATGTTGGCTTTTACAACTAGTACGTCCTCGTGAGGGTACAGCACCCCCTCCTCATCCTCCTACGTCCACATAATTGGCACTTGCCGGACTTTGGCCTTTTTGGCAGCGGGGGCAGTGAATAGAACCTCCCGCCCGGCAGCGGCATATCTGCAGTAGTTTTTCCGAGCCCTCCTAAGATCACCCTCGTGGACGATGGCTCCATGTCTATTTTGTAAGCTCGGTCATCACGCCAGAATGATTCCCGCAGATTCCTTCGTGTATCTCTCGATGGACATAATCAGCCTCCTCCTGATCTAAGCACAGCAGCAAGGGAAGAGTATACCCCCGTCTATATAAGTCCCCGTTGATGAGAGTATACCTGGCCGCTTTGCACTTTAACTTCCTTGCCTGCTTCTTATCGGCCGACACTGTTCCTTCCTTGAGGTAACAAACGATCGGTTCAATCCCGCTATTACAGCTTCGTACTCGGCCTGATTGTTGGTAACTTCGAATTCTAATTTCACAACGTATTGCATCTCTTGCCTTCCATTCCTTGATTCCCTCCTCGAGTCCAGCGAGGTTATTTGCATGGTTTCTTTGGCCGCTACAGCGTAGCAACTCCTCGCCACCCTCTGGCTGCCTTTCACGACCCCTACAGCCCCATTCACTCGATACTTTAGGGCCAAATAATGGGTGGATAGCACGCACTGGCTGATCCTCATAAACGGCCTCCCTAGAATTGCCTGGTATGGGCTGGCTTCGTCTACCACCATAAAATCCAGCATCATGTTCTTTTCAAAAGGCCACGAGCCCATGGTTATTGCCAGTTTGATGATTCCCAGAGGTATCAGCTTTCCTCCCTCGAATCCTTTCAAGGAAGTGCTCGTCTGCTCGAGGCTCGCGCCTGTTATTCCCAAATCCTCGAGTGTGGATTTGAAGATAATATCCACAGAGCTTCCCGAGTCAACCAGTATTCGGTTAACTCCCTTGTTAGCTACGTTGGCAGCGGGGGGCAGCGAATAGGACCTCTCGCCCGGCAGCGGCATATCTATAGTAGTTTTTCCGAGCCCTATTTGAACTTCCTGCCATCATGGGCCCTCTTGATATCACCCTCGTGGCTGGTGGTTCTATGTCTATTTCGTAAGCTCGGTCATCTTCCTCAGGCTGCTGCTCAACCACCGGATGCCCCCCCTCAAGAACTCATCCAAGTACCGATTCCTAACAAGATCCTCCACCGGTTCTTCAAATCACTAAGATCGCGATGTGGAATGGCCGTGGTCACCATGGAAACAAGCAGAACCACCCCTTGTCCCGCTTGCCACCGACTTGGCCATCAAGCGCTGAGGTCTCAGCAGTCCCTCGCCTCGCCCACTTGAAGTATCCCTTCGAGAGATACCTTCAACCTAGTGTATTGCCCTTAGCTGTGGCTCGCCTCCACCATCTCAGACGCCCGATCCCTCGGAAACCGGCAATGGGCGATCCGCTCTATCGTGGTTCATCTCAGTGTCCGCTTGGTGGTTGATCATGGGATGTGTAGTCATCATGACGCCTGTACTCCTCGTGATCTCGACCTGAGACTCTGCGAGGTGGCGGGGAACCATCCCCGTGGGAGCTCTCCGGTAGTGGTCAGACGGATGACCCGATCCCTTGTCGCTTAAGCTTGTGATCCACTGGCAGGACCTCCTTTCTCCTTCCTCTTTGCTCCATTGACCTGCTCACTTCTCAGCTTTGTATCCTTCTCCTCTTCAATTCCCATATCCGCTTTTACCCGCTCATACGCGCCCAAATAGGAACGGATCAAGGACTCCGCAGATTATACCATGGTCTCCCATCCGGATCACATCCTTCAGCCTCTCCGTCACTGGGATGATTAAACGCGCCAAGATCTAGGACCGATCTATGGTATCTTTTGACAAACTCCCGGAGGGACTTCCATCCCTCTGTCTCACTTCTAACAGCTCCATCATATCATCCTCGGGGGTCACTGCACCCCGAAATTGCTCTGCAAACTCCCTACACATCCTGCTCAAAGCTCGTGATGCTTCCCGTGGAGCTCATGCAGTACCATTCTCTTGCCCTTCCCTCAAGAGTGAGTGGAAGGCCCCTGCACTCTAGGCCACCGACTGCATCCTACACTCCGTCATGTCGTTAAACCGCTCTATATGCACCAATGGATCACTTTTTCCCAAAAATTTTAGATCCGGAAGTCGAAGTCACGTGGGATCGTGACACCCATGATCTCCATCGAGAGTGGGGATTCGTTGTCCAAAGATTATTCGCCACCTGGGCTCTTTCCGCTCCCTCGAGATCCTCCACAACTCAGTGCCAACCCACACACCTCCCTCCAGCCTCCTCGCATGGGAGGTCAATCAGATCTTGCAAGTGCTCGACGAGACCCCTTTCCTCCATATTTGTCGCCTCCTCAAGACAACATTTGGTGCCCTAGGTCTTGGGCTTCATCTCCCACATTCTCCCGAACCGGAGCATTCCCACTACCGGATTCGTGGACGCCATTACATGCTTTCCTCCGTCCGTCCTCGAGTTCTTGTAGTATGGAGGTCGAGTCTCCATTTGTTTCTCCATCCGATCCATTCTGCCTCGATCTCCCTATTCTCGAGCCTCGCTGGCCACTTCTCTCAAAGTCACCGATTCCTCCGGACTCACACCCTTCTACTGCTTCCTCTCATCGCTAGGCTGTGTGTCCCGAACGTGTTGGGAAATCAGCTTTTGAACTCGATCCCCACGCATCTGCGCCAAAAATGTTGATGCTGTTTTTCCACGTCCCTTCAAACAATGCTAGAATCTTCTACTCGCGGCTAGCTCAGGCTCGAGCAGGACTGCCTCCCAATTCCTATTCCTCTGTCTTTCCTAGAACTGAAGTTTCCTGCACTGCACTTTCGTAAAACAAAGTCGTGGTCGCCGGTGTTGTTCCTACGAAAACCCTCCGATGCTCAAGTTAGTAATCGGGTTGTTCTTTTTGGTATCCCTCTTAGTTAGAGAGACCAGAGGAATAAAAGAGGAATTTTTTTGCCTCTCTTTTCTGAATAAATGGAATTTTTTTGGAGAATCAGTGTAAAGGGAAGTAAGAATAGGAAGAACCTGTGTGAATTTTCGGAACCCCTGCAATTTGCCCATCCGTTTCCTTTTATTCTCTTTTTTTTCCCGCCCTTTCTCTCCGAGAGCATCCGTTCCCCGTCAATGGTGTCTGAGTCCCTCTGACAGCCGGGATTGGCGTAATATTCCCTGTGGATGAGCGGCTGTCTCCTTAACCCAGCTCACATGGCTGATCACCATGTCTGCATGTGCGCAAGGAATGATGACACCGTGGGGGCATGTGTCGACCATCGGCAACAAGACAACCACCATACCATGTGGGGCCCTGCTTAGACATCGTAGGTGCAGTGCAACTCGAGGAAACGGGTCAGACTGTCCTGAGCCGGGTCTTACATTCCATTTGTCTTATGACTGGCGCGCAGCCCAATTGTGCTTGAGAACTTGACTGCAGCGAGCAGAAAGGAGAGCTCGGGTCTCGATCAGTCTTCGAACTCCCCGTCCTTGTCCAGCCTTGGCCGGACCTGATGACCTCGAGCAGGCAAGAGAGCTCGGAGCTCGGACGGCTCTGAATTCCTTGACCTTGACCATCTTTGACGTCTAGTAAGATCGTCTTCATGCCAATGGTCGGGACTTCTGCTCGAGCTGGGTTGACCTCAGGGCATTTTATTCGAGCTAGAAGGGCCTCGAGGAGACCTGCCCGGTATTACCCAAACAGAGGCAGCTGCTACAGCAAACAACAAGCTCCTCCATGAAGAATCTGGATAATCTACATCTTGAATTAAAGGTTGAGACATTGCTAAATGGTGTAAAATAGGATGAAAAAGGTTTGGTAGTTTTGAATTGTGTCGCATTAAATTTCTTTTGAAAAAAATTATAAAAAGGATGAATGTGTGTTGTAACTATATTTTTCCAAATCATGTTAATAAATAAAATCCTTGGATTAATAGAAAAAAGGAAAAGTTATAAAGGATTTATAAATGAATTTAATGGGTTTAATAAGTAAAAATACTATAATTATAAAGATTGGGTTTAGTAAGGGTATATTTGGTATTTAAGTGGGTTTGTTGAGTAAAATTAAAATTTTTAAAATTTAAGGGTGAGTTTATTTAATAAATGGGTTTATTGAGTAGTTTAGTGGATTCAAATAGTCTCACCCTATTGATCGTTATAAAAATAATACATAGATAAATGATATATATTAATTATAGTAGGGAGGAATTAGTAATCTCCTAACTAAAAAAATTATCCCTTCATATTATGTAAGTGTTAATATGTGAATCTCAAATATGGGTTTATAGTTGACATGGTACACGTGATCTTGCACATGTATCACTTACTCTAGACTGACAAAGTTGAATGTTGTTTTGGTTCAATTGATCGTTAAGGTTAGTTTAAGCGTGAGTTTTTGGGTTTAGCTAACAAACCTAGAAATTATTAGTCGACATTTGAGTGAACTTTCCAGCTAATTTCTCCGACATGCAGGGTCTTATGATTTGTTATGGAAAATTTATAAAAATAGTCAAAAAATTTTAATAATTTTTAAAATTAGTCAGCCTAACTTTTTTTATTATATTTAGTTAATTACAAACTAAAATACATTCAAATATATGAGTTAGGAGGACAATCTATAAAATATAAGATGTGCACCAATCGAGACATTGAGGTCATGCGACAGTGCATCTGTTGCACAAGAAAACGTACTACAAATTTGTGTGTAATAAGTGCTTGTCTCTTGGGAGATAGGTTCTTGTTGCACGAAATTGCAGTGACACACTCATTGGAATTTCGTGAGAGAGGTACCTCTCTCTTGGTAGACAGTGCCCATCGTACTAAAAAGACATATTCAATTTTATTCTCTTTGGTACTACAAATACCTATTATCTAACATGCTTTGATGTGTCTCGTCGTAAGCTTCAAAACAATATATTAAACACATAAAACGGACATATGTAGCCTAAGTTATGACCTCCGAAAGATACTCGACATATAAAATGTGATTATGTACAATGTGCACTCGTCCATCGGGAGATAGGCATCTTTCGCATGTTTATAATTTTTTTCTAATTTTTTCTTAATTATTCAAGCTTAATAGTCACTTGTTCTTCAAATGTGTTTTGATGGATCATAGAAGAAATTACAATAATGTCGCTTTGAGAGTAAAAATGGAAAAAATAGTTTTTTTCTTGTAGCAATGTTTCTTTGACAAAAATATTGTAAATTGTTATTTTTAAAAAGTTAACGCCAATTGATAATTCATATAGTAGTTTGTTATTTACTTGTATTTGACATAGAGAAAGTATAACAAATTGACATAGAGAAAGTATAACAAAAAAAATATATTAAAAGCATTTTAAATGACACATTTGATAATCTAGTCAAATTACTATTTGAGATTTTTAACATCATTAATAAAAATCATATATATATATATATATGTATAAAATTTATAAATAACATAATTAATAAAAAAAATCATGCGCGACAATACGCGATAGTGCTTATTGTGCGCTGTCGTACCTGCAATGGAGCAAAATTGTAGAAATTAAAGGTGATTATACAGCTTATCATTGACACAGATGGCACCATCAACACCTTAATGGAGCAAAATAAGACAAATAAAACCTAAGAGGCATTTTATCGAACACCTCATGTACCATTTATTAAATCTGAATTTCACTAAACAATCTTCAACATTTATGGATAATCAATCCTAATACTCCTCTATAATCATCTATACACTCATCTATCACCAATCAATCTTAGGAAAACGAAAAAGAAAAGAAATACCAACTTCAAAATTGCTGAAATTAATGATGAAACTATCACTTCTTTACTTTCTATATTTTCATATGCAATGATGGAGATGGAGTACTTGGGATCAGCCGAATTCTAAAACTATGGAACCAACTCGGTTTCACAATCGACTTGAAAAAGGAAGAATATAACTTTGGTCACTTGTTTCGCTTTGATAACATTTGCAAATTTTCGCTCGCATTGGATCCATGTTGTCTTGCATCATCACTCCCCATTTCTCAATTTGCCAATGCCTTTGATCTTGCATCAAAGTTATCAGTTGAGAGAGCAATGGCAGCACTGCCACTAGCATGGAAGATCAAGAGGCTTTCAACGTGGGCACTGAGAAAAAGCTCAAGAAAGCAATTGAAGCTGTTAATGATCTTGTTATGGAGGTCATAATGTAGAAGAGGAAACTAGGCCTTTCTACACAAAACAATCAAGATCTTCTATCAAGATTCATGAATTGCATCAGCGATAACAGTTATTTGAGAGACATTGTCGTAAGCTTCATTTTAGTCGGTCACGACACAATGGTCTGCAAGATTGACTGACATTCTTCTTTCTCTTAGCACATCACCCTCAAGTTGTGTCAAAAATTCGCCAAGAATTTCATCCAGTCATGTCATTTGATCAAGAAGTACTTGCAAGCTACAATTATACAAGGGAAATGCATTATTTACATGCTACAGTCAATGACACCTTGAGGCTATATCCACCAGTACAATTCGACTCAAAATTTGCTCAGGCTGATGATATCGTAGTCGATGGAACCTATGTTAACAAGGGTACTAGAGTCACATACCATCCTTATGCAATGGGAAGAATGGAAAAAATCTGGGGTAAAGATTTCATGGAATTTAAGCTTGAAAGATGGGTGAAAAGTGGCATGTTTTGCCTGTAGTGTCAATACAAATACCCGCTTTTCAAGTCGGTGCTAGGGTTTGTTTGGGCAAGGAATTGGCATTGGTTGAGATGAAAATGGTAGCTCTCTCTATGCTTAATAAATTTGATATTGAAATAGTTGGACGAAGGGGTGCACCTCAGTTCGATATTAGGCTCACAGCAATGTTGAGTGGTGGGCTCCAAGTTTTGATTAAAGAGAGAACTGAGTGATCAAATTGCATCATAAATGTTGCTGGTCTTTTATAGCTTTTTTAGCATCACCATTAGTTGAGTGATGGGTGCAACTTCTGCTGAAAAAGGATAGCGGCGATATTTTAGAATAAGACTCATTTAGTGCTTTAACATATGAGTGAAGAGTCAGGAAGTGATGATGACATTTCACCTGTGACAATAGATGTGCTTCAATTATGAAAAGAAAATAATTTGAATCTTTATCCTTATATAGAGAAATAGACGTAAATAAAAAAGCAATATAAGATAAATGAAAATTGAAATCATGTGACAGTTCTACTTCCTCTTTGATTTGAAATGAAACCTTTTTCTTTTTATTCTACATTCTCCTTAGTTTCTGTTTTACTGGCTTGCATCAGGATACAAAGAGACTTTATGCTAGACATATCTTAGTTTCTCACAGCTAGGGGTTACTGCAGCACAACCTAGGGGCGTGGAATGTCAGGCGGGTTTGGGTTCTCATGACCAAATGATGATGCCGTGTAGGTTTGTGTATAATGATGATACTGTGGAGGCGTTCACCAGCCATTGGTAACAGCGATGAAACCCTACTAGCATGGGGTGCTTGTCACCATCAATCGTTAGGACAAGTTATCTGGAGAAGGGCCGCCATACTTAGGTCTGCTTTGCTCGAGCTTCGGTTTCCTTTTGTTCATGATGCGAACAGGTCTTGCTTAGTGGTCGAGGGACTCTTTTACCCAAGTAGGATGGGAAGATCAGGGCTCAACTAGCCTTGGAACACTTGACCTCGACTAGCTTTGACACCGAGCAGGGGTGTCTTCATGGTAAAAATTAGGTTTTCTTCCCTGGCTGGATGGTCCTCGAGCGGGCTTGTTCGGTATTCCCCAAACACTAGTCCTACAGTTTCTAGTCTTGAGAGTGAAACGAGATAAGACTGGAAACTTCTTGTTGAACGGGTTCCCCTCTTTTTCACTTTCTCACGCTGAGCTGCCTACCTTTTCCGTTACTTCAAATTTAATGCGAGACGCGTGGGCTGATCTGGACCGCTCATTTAAATTTTGAAGAGGCAATTATTTAAACAGTCGCGTCCCTTTGAATAACGTGCCGTCTGTTGGCATTACTTTCCTTCCCCTATATAAACCCTTAATTTCACTATTGTGCCCTTTTCATTTTCATTCTTTGCTTTGAAGTAAAAAACGTCGCCTATAAATTTTAGCCACTCAGCAACGTCGCCGGATGTCCCCTGAAGAATCATCTTCTTCTAGTAATTTCGAGACCAGTAGGGGTTCCCGGTGAGAGACCCAAGACCTGAAGAGGTCGAGGCTGTAGGGGAAACCTGACCGTAACAGAGGCAAAGGGCCGGTAAAAGGTTGGAGGCCGAGTCGTTTGCCATTGACAACATGAGGTGTGAAACCTCACACCAAGATTTAGATCGGCTTAGGTCTATGTATCATGTCCCTACTAGTGTTGATCTGCGTCTCCTTGGAAAAAGTAACACCCCTAGCCGTCCTCCTAGAGGGTATGTCACCCTCTATCTAGAATGTTTTAAGTAGGTCATTAGGTTACCATACAACTCTATTTTACCCAGGTCCTATCCCAGTTGCATCAGGCACCGGGGTAGCTGAACCCGAATGGGTGGAGGGTTCTATCAGGGTTGTACGTCCTGTGGAGGTGGTGTAATTTGGGCGAGCCGACAGTAGATGAAATAAAGCATCTTTACCAGTTGAAGAGTATCCTAAAGGACGCGGGCTGGTACTACTTCACTTCCAGCTTGAAGGGCAAGAAACCCATTACCGACCTCCCTACTTCCGATGGCAACTGGAAAGGAAAGTTCTTCTTTGCTGGAGGGAACTGGAGACGAGTAGCTTATACCACCAAGGAATTTCCTCAAATTCCTTCTCGCTTTTGTACCCCATGTCATCTGCTGCTCATCATGTTTTTTGCTTTTCCTTTTCTGCTTACTCTCTCTTATTTATTTTTTCTAGTCTTGTTCGCAGTCTCTTGGAGCGTGTCGTATCATGTTAGGGAGGAGCTAGAGACGCATATTAATACTGCCTTGGACAACGTGAGCTCGTGCAGAGAGTTATTGACTTATTAAAACTTCCTCGAGTTTGGTTTAATTTCTGAGAAAGGAGACATGAGCGGTATTTACTCTCGATTGAAAAGGCCCTCGAGCACGGTGGAGAGACTGAGCAGCTCCTCTGCTCCAACCAAGAGATCTAGAGTCGACCTCCCTGCCTCACCAATTAGGGTTATTCCTCCTACTTGGGAGAGTGAGTGAGCGAGCTGCCGAAGAAGCTCCCCAGAGGGGCCCGAGAGCTGTCGTCCCTGCCAGATCCAGATCAGGACGCTCTCAGGAGCAGTAACCCGATTTGGCCAACCCCTATGTTAGGGACTTTACCGGCATACTGGGAGAAGTTCGTCGAGGAGTTGGAGTCCCACAACATAGCAAGTCGGCCAACATGTTCTAGTGCCTCTCGTGCAAGGCTACTGCCTCTATCTCATTCAAGAGAAAGGCTATAAATTGGAGTCGATAATCGTGGCTTAAGGCGCGCCGAGTAAAAGGAGGAGGAAGCGGCCAAGCTTCGTACTGAGAATTCCACCTTCGAGGAGAAGGCAGCTTTGGCCCAATCTAAGGCACTCCAGCTTGAGAGAGAGTTGTCTATAGTCTGGGATGAGCTTTTAAATGCCCGGAAGGACCTCGATGTGCAGAGATCTGTTTTCGAGAGGACCATGGAGGCAGAGGCTTCTCGCCTTCAGCTTAAGGTGGACTCCCTGGAGAATCAGCTCACGGAGGAGTACAATAAAGGGGTGACCTTCAGCTACGAGTGCATCATGTCCGTCCTGGACAAGGAATACCCCGAGCTAGATATGTCCAAGCTTGAGGTGGGTGTGGATGCTTACATGAACTAGCAGTGGTGCTCTGACTCGTGAACTAAGTGGATCCCTCCGCTAGGAGGAAGTGGATGCCGCAAGGTCCGGAGAGGCTGCTCCTCCAGCCGATGAAGCCCAAGCTGCTCCTGCTGCCGAGAAGGATCTTCAAAATGACCCTCTTCTGAGGCCCCTGAGCCAACTGCTAGCTCCGAATGCTCAAGCCCTCGATTGGCTTTGTTGTACTCTCTTTCTTTCTCTTTTTTGTACTTGTAACTTCAAGAATGAAATAAAGAACAAATATTTCTTACTTTGCCTTTGTTAAATTTCTAGCGAGCTTTGAGCCTTTCTCATATAATTTTGACTATAGTTTGCTTTCTACTGCCTTGCCAAAATGTGATCAACCGGACTAACCCCTTATAAATTTTGGCTATTTTACCTTAACCCGAACAGACTTTAAGTCCCGAGGTCAGTAGTATCTTTCTAGGTGAGCTTGTTGTACTCAAGCTCATTCTAGTTAGTGCCTACCTTCTTGTCTCGTCTAAAGTTAGACTTTGAGACTTCGACCATTAGCTTCATTTGCAAGCTCATCTAGCTCGAGCCTTTCCGGCTTATGCTTGGCTCTGCCTCGCCTTAAGTTTAGGCTTTGAGACTTCACGACCCTTGCATTTCTTTGTGAGCTTATTCCGCCTCGAGCCTTTCCGGCTCAGGCTTGGCACCTCGCTTCACCTCAGGTTTAGGCTTTGAGACTTATGGCTCTAGCTTTTCTTCGTGAGCTTATCTTGCTCGAGCCTCCCTTGGCTCATGCTAGGCACTCTGCCTCGCCTTAAGTTTAGACTTTGAGACTTCACTGGCTCTAGCTTTTCTTCCCGAGCTTATCCCACTCGAGCCTTCACTTGGCTTATACTAGGCACTTTGTCTCACCTTAAGTTTAGGCTTTGAGACTTACGGTTCTAGCTTTTCTTCGTGAGCTTATCTTGCTCGAGCATTCACTTGGCTTATGCTAGGCACTTCATCTCGCCTTAGGTTTAGGCTTTGAGACTTACAGCTCTAGCTTTTCTTTGATAGCTTATCTTGCTCGAGCCTTCTCTTGGCTCATGCTAGGCACTTTATCTCGCTTTAAGTTT
>CM046814.1:9177545-9224009 GCA_025617385.1 Murraya koenigii | reverse complement strand
AGCAAGATAAGCTCACGAAGAAAAGCTAGAACCGTAAGTCTCAAAGCCTAAACTTAAGGTGAGACAAAGTGCCTAGTATAAGCCAAGTGAAGGCTCGAGTAGGATAAGCTCGAGAAGAAAAGCTAGAGCCGTAAGTCTCAAAGTCTAAACTTAAGGCGAGACGAAGTGCCTAGCATGAGCCAAGGGAAGGCTCGAGCAAGATAAGCTCACGAAGAAAAGCTAGAGCCATAAGTCTCAAAGCCTAAACCTAAGGTGAAACGAGGTGCCAAGCACAAGCCAGAAAGGCTCGAGCAGAATAAGCTCACAAAGAAATGCAAGGGCCGTAAGTCTCAAAGCCTAAACTTAAGGCGAGACGGAGCCAAGCATAAGCCAGAAAGGCTCGAGCTAGATGAGCTTGCAAATGAAGCTAATGGCCGAAGTCTCAAAGTCTAACTTTAGACGAGACAAGAAGGTAGGCACAACTAGAATGAGCTTGAGTACAACAAGCTCACCTAGAAAGATACTACGGCCTCAGGACTTAAAGTCTGTTCGGGTTAAGGTAAAATAGCCAAAATTTATAAGGGGTTAGTCCAGTTGATCACATTTTGGCAAGACGAGTAGAAGCAAACTATAGTCAAAATTATATGAGAAAGGCTCAAAGCCTGCTAGAAATTTAACAAAGGCAAAGTAAGAAATATTTGTTCTTTATTTCATTACTGAAGTTACAAGTACAAAAAAAAAGAGAAAGAAAGAGAGTACAACAAAGCCAATCAAGGGGCTTGAGCATTCGGGCTAGCAGTTGGCTCAGGGGCCTCAGAAGAGGGTCATTTTGAAGATCCTTCTCGGCAGCAGGAGCAGCTTGGGCTTCATCGGCTGGAGGAGCAGCCTCTCCAGACCTTGCGGCATCCACTTCCTCCTAAGCAGAGGGATCCCTTAGTTCCTGAGTCCGAGCACCCTGCTAGTTCATGTAAGCATCCACACCCACCTCAAGCTTGGACATATCTAGCTCGGGGTATTCCTTGTCCAGGACGGACATGATGCACTCGTAGCTGAAGGTCACCCCTTTATTGTACTCCTCCGTGAGCTGATTCTCCAGGGAGTCCACCTTAAGCTGAAGGCGAGAAGCCTCTGCCTCCATGGTCCTCTCGAAAACAGATCTCTGCACATCGAGGTCCTTCCGGGCATTTAAAAGCTCATCCCAGACTATAGACAACTCTCTCTCAAGCTGGAGTGCCTTAGATTGGGCCAAAGCTGCCTTCTCCTCGAAGGTGGAATTCTCAGTACGAAGCTTGGCCGCTTCCTCCTCCTTTTACTCGAGCGCCCGCCTTAAGCCCTGATTATCAGCCCTAATTTATAGCCTTTCTCTTGAATGAGATAGAGGCAGCCGTAGCCTTGCACGAGAGGCACTAGAACATGTTGGCCAGCTTGCTAACGCTGTAGGACTCCAACTCCTCGACGAACTTCTCCCCCATATGCCTGGTAAAGTCCCTAACATAGGGGTTGGCCAATCGGTTACCGCCTCCCGAGAGCGCCCCGATCCGGATCCGGCAGGACGACAGCCTCGGCCCCTCCTGGGAGCTTCTTCAGCTCGCTCACTCACTCTCCCAAGTAGGAGGAATAACCCTAATCGGTGAGGCAGGAGGTCGACTCTAGATCTCTTGGTCGAGCAGAGGAGCTGCCGCCTCTCCACCGTGCTCGAGGGCCTTTTCAATCGAGAGTAAATACCGCTCATGTCTCCTTTCTCGTAAATTAAACCAAACTCGAGGAAGTTTTAATAAGTCAATAACTCTCTCGCACGAGCTCACGTTGTCCAAGGCAAGACTAATATGCTGCCTCTAGCTCCTCCCTAACATGATACGACACGCCCAAGAGATCGCGAACAAGACTAGAAAAATAAATAAGAGAGAGTAAGCGTAAAAGGAAAAGCAAAAACATGATGAGCAAGCAGATGACATGGGTACAGAAGCTAGAAGGAATTTGAGGAAATTCCTTGGTGGTATAAGCTACTGTCTCCGGCTCCTCCAAAGAAAGAAGAACTTTCCTTTCCAGCTAGCATCTAAGTAGGGAGGCTCGGTAATGGGTTTCTCGCCCTTCAAGTCGGAAGTGAAGTAGTACCACCACGGCCCTTAGGATACTCTTCAACCGGTAAAGATGCTTTATTTCATCTACCGCTCGGCCGCCTAAATTACACCACCTCCACAGGACGTACAACCCCGATAACCCTCCACCCATTCGGGTTCGCCTACCCCTGCGCTCGATGCAACCGGATAGGACTCGGTAAAATAGAGTTGTATGGTAACCTAATGACCTACTTAAAACATTCTAGATAGAGGGTGACATACCTCTAGTGAGGACTGGCTAGGGTGTTACTTTTTCCAAGGAGACGCAGATCAACACTAGTAGGGACATGATACATAGACCTAAGCCGATCTAAATCTCGTGTGAGGTTTCACACCTCATGTTGTCAATGGCAAACGACTCGGCCTCCAACCTTTACCGCCCTTTGCCTCACTACGGTCGTTTCCCTACACCTCGACCTCTTCGTGTCTTGGGTCTCTCACCGGAACCCCTATCGGTCTCGAAATTACTAGAAGAAGATGATTCTTCGTGGACATCCCACGACGTCGTCGAGTGGCTAAAATTTATAGGCGACGCTTTTACTTCAAAGCAAAGAATGAAAATGAAAAGGGCACAATAGTGAAATTAAGGGTTTATATAGGGGAAGGAAAGTAATGCCAACAGACGGCACGTTATTCAAAGGGACGCGACTGTTTAAATAATTGCCTCTTCAAAATTTAAATGAGCGGTCCAGATCAGCCCACGCGTCTCGCATTAAATTTGAAGTAACGGAAAAGGTAGGCACCAACAGTGAGAAAGTGAAAAAGAGGGGAACCCGTTCAACAAGAAGTTTCCAGTCTTATCTCGTTTCACTCTCAAGACTAGAAACTGTAGGACTAGTGTTTGGGGAATACCGAACAAGCCCGCTCGAGGACCATCCAACCTGTGGAAGAAAACCTACTTTTACCATGAAGACACCCCGCTCGGTGTCAAAGCTAGTCGAGGTCAAGTGTTCCAAGGCTAGTTGAGCCCTGATCTTCCCATCCTACTTGGGTAAAAGAGTCCCTCGACCACTAAGCAAGACCTGTTCGCATCATGAACAAAAGGAAACCGAAGCTCGAGCAAAGCAGACCTAAGTATGGCGGCCCCTTCTCCCGATAACTTGTCACAACGATTGATGACTGACAAGCACCCCCATGCCGTAGGGTTTCATCGCTGTTACCAATGACTGGTGAACGCCTCCACAGTATCATCATTATACACAAACCTACACGGCATCATCATTTGGTCATGAGAACCCAAACCCGCCTGACATTCCACGCCCCTAGGTTAGGCCGCAAAGAACCCCTAGCTGTGAGAAACTAAGATATGTCTAGCATAAAGTCTCTTTGTATCCTGATGCAAGCCAGTAAAACAGAAACTAAGGAGAATGTAGAATAAAAAGAAAAAGGTTTCATTTCAAATCAAAGAGGAAGTAGAATCGCTACATGATTTCAATTTTCATTTATCTTATATTGCTTTTTATTTACGCTCTATTTCTCTATATAAGGATAAAGATTCAAATTATTTTCTTTTCATAATCGAAGCACATCTATTGTCACAGGTGAAATGTCATCATCACTTCCTGACTCTTCACTCATATGTTAAAGCACTAAATGAGTCTTATTCTAAAATATCGCCGCTATCCTTTTTCAGCAGAAGTTGCACCCATCACTCAACTAATGGTGATGCTAAAAAAGCTATAAAAGACCAGCAACATTTATGATGCAATTTGATCACTCGCCTTCTTTAATCAAAACTTGAGCCCACCACTCAACATCGTCGTGAGCCTAATATCGAACTGAGGTGCACCCCTTCGTCCAACTATTTCAATATCAAATTTATTAAGCATAGAGAGAGCTACCATTTTCATCTCAACCAATGCCAATTCCTTGCCCAAACAAACCCTAGCACCAGCTTGAAAAACTGGGTATTTGTATTGACACTACAGGCAAAACATGCCACTTTTCACCCATCTTTCAAGCTTAAATTCCATGAAATCTTTACCCCAGATTTTTTCCATTCTTCCCATTGCATAAGGATGGTATGTGACTCTAGTACCCTTGTTAACATAGGTTCCATCGACTACGATATCATCAGCCTGAGCAAATTTTGAGTCGAATTGTACTGGTGGATATAGCCTCAAGGTGTCATTGACTGTAGCATGTAAATAATGCATTTCCCTTGTATAATTGTAGCTTGCAAGTACTTCTTGATCAAATGACATGACTGGATGAAATTCTTGGCGAATTTTTGACACAACTTGAGGGTGATGTGCTAAGAGAAAGAAGAATGTCGTCAATGCTGCAGCCATTGTGTCGCGGCCAGCTAAAATGAAGCTTACGACAATGTCTCTCAAATAACTGTTATCGCTGATGCAATTCATGAATCTTGATAGAAGATCTTGATTGTTTTGTGTAGAAAGGCCTAGTTTCCTCTTCTACATTATGACCTCCATAACAAGATCATTAACAGCTTCAATTGCTTTCTTGAGCTTTTTCTCAGGGCCCACGTTGAAAGCCTCTTGATCTTCCATGCTAGTGGCAGGTCGCCATTGCTCTCTCAACTGATAACTTTGATGCAAGATCAAAGGCATTGGCAAATTGAGAAATGGGGAGTGATGATGCAAGACAACATGGATCCAATGCGAACGAAAATTTGCAAATGTTATCAAACGAAACAAGTGACCAAAGTTATATTCTTCCTTTTTCCGTCAGTGTGAAACCAGTTGGTTCCATAGTTTTAGAATTCGGCTGATCCCAAGTACTCCATCTCCATCATTGCATATGAAAATATAGAAAGTAAAGAAGTGATAGTTTCATCATTAATTTCAGCAATTTTGAAGTTGGTATTTCTTTTCTTTTTCGTTTTCCTAAGATTGATTGGTGATAGATGAGTGTATAGATGATTATAGAGGAGTATTAGGATTGATTATCCATAAATGTTGAAGATTGTTTAGTGAAATTCAGATTTAATAAATGGTACATGAGGTGTTCGATAAAATGCCTCTTAGGTTTTATTTGTCTTATTTTGCTCCATTAAGGTGTTGATGGTGCCATCTCGTGTCAATGATAAGTCAGTATAATCACCTTTAATTTCTACAATTTTGCTCCATTGCAGGTACGACAGCGCACAATAAGCACTATCGCGTATTGTCGCGCATGATTTTTTTTATTAATTATGTTATTTATAAATTTTATACATATATATATATATATATGATTTTTATTAATGATGTTAAAAATCTCAAATAGTAATTTGACTAGATTATCAAATGTGTCATTTAAAATGCTTTTAATATATTTTTTTTGTTATACTTTCTCTATGTCAATTTGTTATACTTTCTCTATGTCAAATACAAGTAAATAACAAACTACTATATGAATTATCAATTGACGTTAACTTTTTAAAAATAACAATTTACAATATTTTTGTCAAAGAAACATTGCTACAAGAAAAAAAAACTATTTTTTCCATTTTTTACTCTCAAAACGACATTATTGTAATTTCTTCTATGATCCATCAAAACACATTTGAAGAACAAGTGACTATTAAGCTTGAATAATTAAGAAAAAATTAGAAAAAAAAATTATAAACATGCGAAAGATGCCTATCTCCCAGTGGACAGGTGCCTGTTGTACATAATCACATTTTATATGTCGAGTATCTTTCAGAGGTCATAACTTAGGCTACATATGTCCGTTTTATGTGTTTAATATATTGTTTTGAAGCTTACGACGAGACACATCAAAGCATGTTAGATAATAGGTATTTGTAGTACCAAAAGAGAATAAAATTGAATATGTCTTTTAGTACGATGGGCACCTGTCTACCAAGAGAGAGGTACCTCTCTCACGAAATTCCAATGAGTGTGTCACTGCAATTTCGTGCAACAAGAACCTATCTCCCAAGAGACAAGCACTTATTACACACAAATTTGTAGTACGTTTTCTTGTGCAACAGATGCCTGTCGCACAGCCTCAATGTGCGATTGGTGCCTGTCTTATATTTTATAGATTGTCCTCCTAACTCATATATTTGAATGTATTTTAGTTTGTAATTAACTAAATATAATAAAAAAAGTTAGGCTGACTAATTTTAAAAATTATTAAAATTTTTTGACTATTTTTATAAATTTTCCATAACAAATCATAAGACCCTCTGTACAGAGAAATTAGCCTGGAAAGTTCACTCAAATGTCAGCCAATAATTTCTAGGTTTGTTAGCTAAACCCAAAAACTCCTGCTTAAACTAACCTTAACAGTCAATTGAACCAAAACAACATTCAACTTTGTCGTCTAGAGTAAGTGATACATGTGCAAGATCACGTGTACCATGTCAACTATAAACCCATATTTGAGATTCACATATTAACACTTACATAATATGAAGGGATAATTTTTTTAGTTAGGAGATTACTAATTCCTCCCTACTATAATTAATATATATCATTTATCTATGTATTATTTTTATAACGATCAATAGGGTGAGACTATTTGAATCCACTAAACTACTCAATAAACCCATTTATTAAATAAACTCACCCTTAAATTTTAAAAATTTTAATTTTACTCAACAAACCCACTTAAATACCAAATATACCCTTACTAAACCCAATCTTTATAATTATAGTATTTTTACTTATTAAACCCATTAAATTCATTTATAAATCCTTTATAACTTTTTCCTTTTTTTTCTATTAATCCAAGGATTTTATTTATTAACATGATTTGGAAAAATATAGTTACAACACACATTCATCCTTTTTATAATTTTTTTTTCAAAAAGAAATTTAATGCAGCACAATTCAAAACTACCAAACCTTTTTCATCCTATTTTACACCATTTAGCAATGTCTCAACCTTTAATTCAAGATGTAGATTATCCAGATTCTTCATGGAGGAGCTTGTTGTTCGTCAGTAGCAATCGCCTCGCTTGGGTAATACCGGCAGTGTCTCCTCGAGGCCCTTCTAGCTCGAATAAAATGCCCTGAGGTCAACCCACTGAGCGTAAGTCCCGACCATTGGCATGAAGACGATCTTACTAGACGCCAAAGATGGTCAAGGTCAAGGAATTCAGAGCCGTCCGAGCTCCGAGCTCTCTTGCTCGCCGAGGTCATCGTGTCCCGCCAAGGCCGGACAAGGACGGGAGTTCAAGACCGATCGAGACCCGAGCTCTCCTTTCTCGCCACTGCAGTCAAGTTCTCAGCACAATTGGTCGCGCCACCATAAGACAAATGGAATGTAAGACCCGGCCAGACAACCGACCCGCTTCCTCGCACTCGCACGCCTTACGATGTCTAAACAGGGCCCCACATGGTATGGTGGTTGTACTGCTGTCGATGGCTCAGCACATGCCCCTACTCTGTCATCATTCTCGCGCACATGCCCGACATGGTGATCCGCCATGTGAATCGGGTTAAGGAGACAACCGCCATCCACTGTGGAATATTACGCTAATCCCTACCGCCGAGGGACTCGTACACCATCGACGGGAACTGATGCTCTTGGAGAGAAAGGGCGGAAAAAAAGAGAATAAAAGGAAACGGATGGGCAAATTGTAGGGTTCCAAAATTCACATGTGTTCTTCCTATTCTTACTTCCCTTTACACCGATTCTCCAAAAATTCCATTTATTCGTAAAAGAGAGGCAAAAATTCCTCTTTATTCCTCCGGTCTCTAACTAAGAGGGATACCAAAAGAACAACCCGATTACTAACTTGAGCATCGGAGGGTTTTCACCGAACAACACCCTACGACCCCCGACTTTGTTTTCTGAAAGTACAGGTCTGGGAAACTTCCGTTCTAGGAAAGACAGAGGAATAGGAATCGGGAGGCGCCCCGCCGAGCCTCGAAGCTAGCCAGCGAGTAGAAGATTCTAGCATTGTTCGAAGGGACGTGGAAAACAAAGATCAACATTTTTGGCGCCTGCCTGGGGATCAGCTCAAAAGCCCGATTTCCAACACGCTCGTGACACACAACGCAACGATGAGAGGAAACAACTGAAGGGTGTGAGTCCAGAGGAATCGGTGACTTTGAGAGAAGTGGCCAACGAGGCTCGTAATAGGGAGATCCAAGACGTAATGGATCTGGATGGAGAAACAAATGGAGACTCGACCTCCATACTACAAGAACTCTGTGGACTGACAGAGGAAAGCATGTAATGACGTCCCCGAATCCAAACTAGGAATGCTCCTGCTCGGGAGAATGTGGGAGATGAAGCCCAAAGACCTAGGGCACCAAATGTTGTCTCTGAGGAGGCGACAAATATGGAGGAAAGGGGGTCTCGACAAGACTTGTAAGATACAACCTCAACCTCCCATGCGAGGAGCCTGAGGGGAGGTGTGTAGGTTGGCACAAGTTGTGGAGGATCTCCGTGGGAACGGAAAGAGCCCAAGTCGGCGAATAATGCCGGACAACGAATCCCCACCTCAACGGAGATCATGGGTGTCACGATCCCACGTGACTTCCGCTTCCCGCATCTAAAATTTTGGGAAAAGTGATCCACCGGTGCATATAGAGCTGTTTAACGACATGACAGGAGTGTAGGATCCGCTCAGTAGCGCAGAGGGCTGTGGCCTTCCCACTCACCTCGAGGGAAGGGCAAGAGAATGGTACCGCAGCTCCCACGGGAAGCATCCCGAGCTTGAACAGATGTGTAGGGAGTTTGCAGAGCAATTTCGGTGCAAGTGACCCCGAGGATGATACGATGGAGTCGTTAGAAGTGAGACAGTAGGATGGAAATCCTCCCGGAGTTTGTCAAAAGATACCATAGATCGGTCCTAGATCTTGCGCGCTTAATCATCCCCAAGCTACCGAGAGGACCAAGGATGTGATCCGGATGGGGAGACCATGGTATAATCATGCGAGTCCTTCGATCCGCTCCTATTTGGACGATATGAGCGGTGTAAAACTGGATATGGGAATTGAAGAGGAGAAGGATACAAAGCTGAGAAGTGAGCAGGTCAATGGAGCAAAGAGGAAGGAGAAAGGAGGTCCTGCCCGTGGATCACAAGCTTCAAAAGCAGCAAGGGATCGGGCTGTCCCGTACAACCCTTACCAGAGAGCTCCCCCACCGAGGATGGTTCCCCTGCCACCTCGCAAGTCTCCAGGTCGAGATCACAAGGAGTACAGGCGTCATGATGACTACACATCCCGCAATCAACCACCAAGCAGACCTGAGATGAACCACAATAGAGCAGATCACCCATTGCCAGTTTCCCAAGGGATCGGGCGATACAGATGGTGGAGCAGAGCCCTGCTTAAGGGCAATACACTAGGTTGAAGGTATCTCTCGAAGGGATACTTCAAGTGGCCGAGGAGCGAGGATCACCGAGACCTCCAACGCCAATGGCCAAGTCACCGGCAAACGGACAAGGGGTGGTTCTCATTGCTTCCATGGTGACCACGGCCATTCCACATCGCAGCGTCGTGATTTGAAGAACCAGTGGAGGATCTTGTTAGAATCTGCAGATTGGATGAGTTTATCGAGGGGGGCATCCGGTGGTCGAGCAAAGCAACTGAGGAAGATGACCGAAGCTACTGAATAGACATAGAACCACCAACCACGAGGGTGATATCAAGAGGGCCCATGATGGCGTGAAGTTCAAATAGGGCTCTGAAAAACTACTATAGATATGCTGCCGCCGGGCGGAGGTCCTATTCACGCCTCACCGCCAACGTAGCTAACAAGGGAGTTAACCGAATCATCGGTTGACTCGGGAAGCTCGTGGATATTATCTTCAAATCCACACTCGAGGATTTGGGAATAACAGGCGCGAGCCTCGAGCAGACGAGCACTTCCTTGAAAGGATTCGAGGGAGGAAAGCTGATACCTCTGGGAATCATCAAACTGGCAATAACCATGGGCTCGTGGCCTTTTGAAAAGAACATGATGCTGGATTTTATGGTGGTAGACGAAGCCAGCCCATACCAGGCAATTCTAGGGAGGCCGTTTATGAGGATCAGCCAGTGCGTGCTATCCACCCATTATTTGGCCCTAAAGTATCGAGTGAACGGGATCGTAGGGTCGTGAAAGGCAGCCTGAGGGTGGCGAGGAGTTGCTACGCAGTAGCGCCAAAGAAACCATGCAAATAACCTCACTGGACTCGAGGAGGGAATCAAGGAATGAAGGCAAGAGATGCAATACGCTAGAAATTAGAATTGGGTTACCAACAATCAGTGCCGAGTACGAGTCAGTAATAGTGGATTGAACCGATCGCTTGTTACCTCAAGGAAGGAACAATGGTCGACCGATAAGAAGGTGCAAGGAAGTTAAAGTGCAAAGCGCCGGTATACTCTCATCAACTGGGACTTATATAGACGGGGTATACTCTTCCCTCGTCACGTGCTTAGATCGGAGGAGGTCGATTATGTCCATCGAGAGATACACGAAGGAATCATGGAATCATTCTCGCGTGATGACCGAGCTTACAAAATAGACATGGAGCCATCGTCCACGAGGGTGATCTTGTGAGGGCTCTGAAAAACTCATCGCAGATATGCCACCGCCGAGTGGAGGTTCTATTCATCGCCTCACGCCAAAAAGGCCAAAGTCCGCAAGTGCCAATTATGTGGACGTAGGAGGATGAGGAGGGGTGCTGCACTCTCACGAGGACGCACTTAGTTGTAAAAGCCAACATAGCTAACCGTGGAGTTGACCGAATATTGGTTGACTCGTGAAGCTCTGTGGATATTCTCTTCAAATCCACACTCGAGGATTTGGGAATAACAGCGCGAGCCTCGAGCGCATCGAGCACTTACTTGAAAGGATTCGGAGGAGGAAAGCTAATACCTCTAGGAATCATCGTCGGCAAGAACCATGGGCTCAAGCCTTTCGAAAAGAACATGATGCTGGATTTTGTGGTGGTAGATGAAGCCACCCCATACCAGTGCAATTCTAGGGAGGCCGCTGATGAGGATCAGCCAGCCTGTGCTATCCACCCATTACTTGGCCCTAAAGTATTGAGTAAATAGGTGCAGAGGGTCGTGAAAGGCAGCCTGAGGGTGGCGAGGAGTTGCTACAATCAGTAGCGCCAAAGAAACCATGCGGATAACCTCGCTGGACTCGAGAGGGAATCAAGGAATGGAAGGCAAGAGCCTACCGAGAAGTCGGAGGAGGTCGAGGTGAGAGCAGTACGACCCCGAGAAGAAAATCGAATCGGCTCGGCATTAGCGAGCAATCAAGGAAAAGTTAGTGGAGTTTCGCGAGCACACGCGGATGTGTTCGCATGGACGACAAGGATATGCCCGGTATCGACCCGTAGTGGCGTGTCGAAGCTTGCAATACGAAGAGATGCTAAGCCAGTGAGGCGTAAAAGGAGATGCGCCAACCGAGAGAGATATGAAGCCATCAATCATGAGGTGGAAAAGTCACCGAGAGCAGGATTCATAAGGGAGGTCTCCTACCCGAATGGATCTCGAATGTGGTGCCGTGAAGAAGGCAAGTGGAAATGGAGAATGTGTGTGGATTTCACAGATGTGAACAAGGCTTGTCCAAAAGATAGCTTTCCGCTACCAAAGATAGACCAATTGGTGGATTCTACGCTAGGCACCGGTCGCTTAGTTTTATGGATGCATTCTCAAGATATAACCAAATTCCCATGCACCGATTAGATGAGGAGTGCACAGCCTTCATCACTAATCGCGTACAGATCGCTATAAGGTCATGCCCTTCGGTCTCAAGAATGCAGGGCAACGTATCGTAGGTCAGTGAACAAGGTCTTCAAGCCATTGATCGGCTCTGGACGATGGAGGTATATGTGGATGACATGATCACCAAGTCTAAAGACCCTGAGGAGCATGTAAGGCATTTAGAGGAGACCTTCACACTCTTAAGAAAATACCTGGATGAAGCAAAATCCGAGAAATGTGCTTTGGAGTGGGTTCGGAAAATTCTTAGGTTTCATGGTCACCACTGGGGATCGAGGCCAATCCAGAGAAGATAAGAGCAAGCGTGGAAATGAGGTCCCCCGTAGCCTCAAGGAGATACAAAGTCCGACCCGCAAACCGGCATTCCTCAACGTGTTCGTATCTCGAGCCACTGGATAAATGCCAAGTCTTCTTTCGTGAAATGAAGAAAGGCAGGAAGACAAAGTGGATGCCGATCGCGAGCTGCTGCCCAACAGCTGAAAGAATACTTGTCAAGGCTCCTTTACCGCTCTACACCTCGAGCAGTGGGAGGTACTGCTTTCAGATTTAGTCGTGTCCCAATGGGCAACGAGCCTCGGCCTCGTAAGGAAGAGTCGAGGTGCAAGACTGCTTATTATACGAGCAGTAGCTTTGCTGGAAGCTGAGGCTCGATATCCACTGATGTAGAAATGGGCACTGGCCCTGGTCACAGCAACCCGAAAGCTGAGGCCTTATTTTCAAGCACATTCGATAGTGGTTCTAACAAACCAGCCCCTCAGACAAACTCTGTACAAGCCTGAGACTTCTGGAAGGTTGGTAAAATGGTCAGTGGAGCTAAGCGAGTTCGACATTAATTACCAGCCCCGAGCAGCCATAAAAGCACGTCTTTAGCCGACTTCGTGGTCGAGTGCACTGCAAGGGATGAGGAGACGGAGAGCGAGCCCCCACCGGATTCCCAAGCCTCGACCAACACATGGATAGTCACAGTAGATGGATCTTGTGGAAATCGTGGAGCAAGGCGTGAGTTGTGCTCCTAAGTCCCGGCGGGCAGAGCTGCAATACGCTGGAAATTAGAATTCGAAGTTACCAACAATCAGTGCCGAGTACGGTCAGTAATAGCTGGATCAAGCCTCCTCAGTAGTAAAAGTAGAGGAGGTAAAGCTTCGAATGCACTCACAACTGGTAACAAACCACCTCAACAAGAGCTTCCAAGCGAAGAGGGAGATGATGGAAGCCTACCTTCGGAAGGTGAAGCAGCTAATGGGGAGTTTCTGAGCTATCGAGGTGGAACAAATCCCAAGGGGGAAGAATTTTTGAGCTGATATGATAGCTCGCATGGCAGCCGGATCGGACCCCAAGTTACCAAAGTCTATCCCTTTGGAAATGAAGACCTGCTCGAGCATCGAGCAGGGGGACGAGGTGATGAGCTTATCGACGAGCAAAGCCTAAACCTAAGCCTTTAAGCTGAGACTTGCACTTAGCGAGGCCAATCGCAGCCCAAGCGTAAGAAGCTCACGAAGAACGCTAAGGTCGAAGTCCCAAAGCTTAAAGCTTTTAGAGCGGACTGGCATCTAGCGAGGCCAATCGCAGTCCCGAGCGTAAGACAATGCTAAGGTCGAAGTCCCAAAGCCTAAGCCTAAGCCTTTAGAGCGGACTCGCACTCTAGCGAGACCAATTGCAAGCCCGAGCGTAAGAAGCTCACGAAGAATGCTAAGGTCGAAGTCCCAAAGCTTAAAGCTTTTAGAGTGAATCTAGCATCTAGCGAGACCAATTATAGGCCCGAGCATAAGACAACGCTATGGTTAGAAGTCCCAAAGCTTAAAGCTTTTAGGCGAGACTAGCACTCTAGCGAGACCAATTGCAGGCTCGAGCGTAAGACAACGCTAAGGTCGAAGTCTCAAAGCCTAAGCCTTTAGGCGGATCTGCACTTGAGCGAGGCCAATCAGCAGCCCGAGCGTAAGACAATGCTAAGGTCGAAGTCCTAAAGCCTAAGCCTTTAGACGTGACTGCATCTAGCAAGGCCAATTGCATGCCCGAGCGTAAAAGCTCATGAAGACAACGCTAAGGCCGTAAGTCCCAAAGCCTAAGTCTTAGAGCGGATCGTGCTCAAGAAGGCCAATTACAGCCCGAGCGTAAGCTCATGAAGACAACGCTAAGGCCGTAAGTCCCAAAGCCTAAGTCTTAGGCGGGACGGTGCCCAGCAAGGCCAATTGTAGGCCCGAGCAGAAGCTCATGAAGACAACGCTAAAGCCAGAAGTCCCAAAGCCTAAGTCTTAGGCAGGACAGTGCCTAGCAAGGCCAATTGCAGGCCCGAGCAGAAGAAGCTCATGAAGACAACGCTAAGGCCAAAATTCCCAAAGCCTAAGTCTTAGGCGGGACGGTGCCCAGCAAGGCCAAATGCAGGCCCGAGCAGAAGTTTATGAAGCCAACGCCGAGGTTGAAGTCCCTAAAGCCTAAGCCTCAAAGTGGACTGTGTCCAAGTGAGGTCATTAATAAACTCGAGCAAAAGGAACGCGAGGAGATTACATTGAATTTAAACATGAACCAAAATTGGGCTCAAGCAAATAAGCTCGCAATATATATAGAGCCACAAAGCACGAAGGTAACGCCGGTCCGTAAAGACCGAGCTCACGAACAAAGCTAAAGGCTTTCACTCTAACTCAAGGCAAATCTCGCCAAGCATAAGTTTAAATAACCAAACATGCAAGAATACACTTGGGCATAAAATAAAATAAAAAGCCCAACACTTACAAAATTTTACTTAGCAAGTATATGAAGTCAATCCTACATACAAAACAAGAGAATATACACACGAGCAAAAAAAGGAGTTGTTCAACATATGCCTTTTTATTTCATTAAAGTGATTACAAGTATAAAAAAAAAAAAAATTTAGGCAGTAGGGTTGTCACTCAGCAGCAGTAGGGGAGTAGCAAGAGGAGCAAGTAGGAGGAACATCTCCAACAGCAGTAGGAGGAGCGTCAGCAGCAGCAGGAGGAATGTCTCCAACAGCAGCAGGAGGAGCGTCAGCAGCAGGATGAGGAATAACTTCCCTGTGTCCAGCCAGTGGCTTGGAAGGGAAGCTCCGACTCTGGGTGGGGCCGTGAATGCGTATGTACTTGGCAACACCTCTTGACCTTAGACAGGTTGACCTCGTGATGTACCTTGCCCAATGCATAAACGAGGCGATCATAGTCAAGTCCACCCCGTTGTTGTACTCGAGTGCAAGCCGGACCTTCAAAGCGTCTATTTGCCCTTGGAGACGAGAAGTTTCCCCCTCCAGGGTCTTCTCATAGGAGGGTCTCTGGGTGTCCAAATCCTTCCGAGTCTCGCTCAACTCCTCGCGGATGTTAGTCGCTCCTCTAGAATCGAGAAGCCTTGAGAGTCCGACACCGCCGTCCTCTCCGCAAAGGTGGCATTTTCCACTTGAGCCTCGAGTTCTCCTCTTTCAACTCCTCGACAACTGCTCCAAACTCCGAATCGCCGCCAAGTTCCTCCCGGAGTCTTGGGTCTTGGCCCGAGCCCGGTCACATCGTCAAGTCCGGAGGAGAGGCGCTGGAGAGCATCGAATGACTCGTCAAGATTATAGATTCCAGCCCATCCAAGAATCGTCATCCATCGCCTCTATAAAGCTCCTCGTAAGGCTCAGCATGGGTCAGGCGCACTCGCCTCCCGTACATCTTCGGGTCAAGGGTGAACTGAGGCAGTAGTCCTTTAACGCCAGCGAGGAGGACCTTCTTCTGCTCTTGCTACCTGCTGAGTAGAAGGAGGAGCTCGAGCAGGTGGAGGCAGAGCGTCTATTTCTCCTCGTGATCTCTTTGAGGTGCTCGCGCCTCCGGCAGTTTCAACACGCATGTGCATCATCTCACGCACCCCCCTCATATCTTCTGCTGGTACCAAACCAAATTCCAAAAAATTCTGGGGTGTAAGCAGCTCTCTGCACGAGCTCACGTTGTCAAGTGCAGTCTTGATGTGTGCCTGAAGCTCTTCCCCGATCTTGAAAGAAGCACCCCAGGAAACTGCAAAAACAGCAAAGGCAAAATAATGAGAACAGATGCGAGCAGAAAAATTAAAATGAAAATTCACCGGACAAATAGACAACCTAGAATGCAAAAATGCCATGGAACCGGAGGTTGGGAGGTCGGTGATGGGTTTTTTACCCTTCATGCTGGAGGTAAGGTAGTACTAACCAGCGTCCTTTGGGCTGCACTTCAACTAATACAGGTGCTTTATTTCCCCCACCAAGGGTTCACCGAGATCGCACTCATTTCCACAATACAAAGAGTTCTGAAAGGACCCTCCACCTGCTCGGAGTTCAATCGCCTGGGCCGACGAAACTGACAAAACCCGGTGAAATAAGGTCAGAAGGTCGCCTAACCCCCACCAAGCATTCCGGATGGAAGGTCGTGTACCTGAGGGGACTACTGGGATATCACCCCCGCCTGTGAACCTTAAATCCACATTGTCTGGCATGTTATAGGTGTCCCTAAGTCTATTCAAGTCTAACCGGGTGCTTTCACATCTCATATGGTCAATGGGGTATCCTCTACCCTCAGACCTTTGGCTGGCCTTTTCCTCCCGATGCGGCTGGGCCTCCGCCGCTGGCAATGCCCCTTTTGAACTAGAATCCCTCATGGGAATTATACTAAGAGGCTCTACTTCACTCAAGAGGAAGATTCCTCGGGGACATCCTACTGGCTCTACCGTACATTTTTCCTAGAATTTAATCTACCCGGATGGAATCGAGACCGTGAAGAAGGAAGAAGGAGGAACGGTACCGGTGAGAAAAGAAGGAAGAAGGGTGTGTACCTGAGCACAGAAAGAGGTTTACACCACCGGAAATCGCCTTAACACGGAAGAGGAAGATGAAGAAGCACTTGCAGAAAATTTCGGGTTGAGCAAAAATGAGCAATAGAAAGTACAGTGAAGAAATCAAGGGTTTTTAAAAGAGGAAAGGCAAAAGGTGCGTCTCTTCAGCAAACGGCGCGAAGATCAAGGGACGCGACCTTTCGAGTCATGTCCCTTCAAAATTTGAACGCACAATCAGGATCTACCCACGTGTCCCCCATTAAATGCGAAATGATGGAAGTGGAAGACTGCTGGGGAACGTGGGGAAGCGTAAAAGGCCGGAAGTCGGCCCATCATTAATAAGTTTCAATCTTATCTCATTTCACTCAAAAGAGTAGAAACCGGGAACCGGTGTTTGGGTAATATCGGGCAGTCTCCTCGAGGCCCTTCTAGCACGAATAAAATGCCCCGAGGTCAACCCACTCGAGCGTAAGTCCCGACCATCGGCACGAAGACGATCTCACTAGACGCCAAAGGTCGAGGAATTCGTGAGCCGCCTCGAGCTCCGAGCCTCTTGCCCGCCGAGGTCATCGGTCCGGCCAAGGCTGGACAAGGACGGGGAGCTCGAAGACAGATCGAGACCGAAGCTCTCCTTTCTGCTCACTGCAATCAAGTTCTCGAGCACAATTGGGCTGCGCCAGTCATAAGACAAATGGAATGTAAGACCCAGCTCAGGACAGTACGACCCGTTTCCTCAGAATTTCGCACGCCTTATGATGTCTGAACAGGGCCCCACATGCTATGGTGGTGGTACTGTTGCCGATGGCTGGCACATGCCCCCACGGTGTCATCATTCCTTGCGCACATGCCCGACATGTGATCTAGCCATGTGAACCGGGTTAAGGAGACAGTCGCGCATCCCCAGGGAATATTACGCCATTCCCGGCTGTCAGAGGAACCCAGACACCACTAACGCAGGAACGGATGCTCTCAGAGAGAAAGGGCGGGAAAAACAGAGAATAAAAGGAAACGGATGGGCAAATTGCAGGGGTTCTAAAAATTCACACAGGGTCTTCCTATTCTTGCTTCCCTTTACACCGATTCTCCAAAAAATTCCATTTATTCGAAAAGAAAGGCAAAAATTCCCTTTTATTCTTCCGGCTCTCTAACTAAAAGGGATACCAAAAGAACAACCCGACATCGACTTGAGCGCCGGAGGGTTTTCGCCGAACAACACCCTGCGACCCCGACTTTGTTTTCTCGAAAGTACAGGTCCGGAAACTTCCGCTCGGGAAAGATAGAGGAATATAAATTGGGAGGCAGTCCCGCCGAGCTCGAGCTAGCCATGAGCGTAAGATTCTAGCATTGTTTGAAGGACGCGGAAAACAAAGACCAACAGACCTATGTTTGCTCTGCTTTTATATTTTTCTTGCATTAAATGTGTAAAAGTTACTTCTGAGGCTATAGCTTATTTTATGTTGGTGATTGCCTCAACATTCAATATTCTAACTTTCTCCTTCAACTTTACCATTTGCTCCTTTTGTTGCACTTGCAACTACTACAAGTCTCATGCCAGTGTCGACCCACAATATTCCCATGCTTTTAAGAAGAATCATGCTCTAGTCGATTAGGGGTTTAACAAAAATATAATTAGGGTTTAATTAAACTATGTTGAATGCAAAGATTGATTCAAAGAGTAGAAATTATTATTTTTTTATTATATTTTAATGCTCGTAATTATAATTTAATTTAGGAGTATTTTAATCATAAAAAATTATTTTTAAAAGTGGGTTCAATGAGTAGTTTGGTGGATTCAATAGCCCCACCCTAACCAATAACCTTATGACACCATAATTTTATAGTATTGTCCCTATTTTTAAATAAATCACATAAACATAAATTAAAATGAAATAATTTAACTAATAAAATAAGAAATATAGGTTTCAATGTGAATAAAAGAATTAATAATTAGATTTTTCTCTTTTATTTTTTTTATTTAAAAAAATTAACAATAAATATATATTTTATATTACCAAGATAAAATATTCAGAAAATTACTCATTTATCCTCTTTTCTTTTAAATTTTTTATGTTTGGTTATGGGTTATTGACTTTTATAAAACAAGAAAAGGTAAGTAGCATGTACTGATTTTAGTAGAGAAATACTGACAATCTCTCTTTTTTATAATCATTATTATTATTATTATCTCACACATTCACTAAAAGTCGAATCTAGAAGTACAAAATCTTAATTCTAGCTAAAATTAGACCTTAGCTTCAGTTGTGTCTCTTATATAATTACATTGTGCATGAACTTTGGATAATTAAATAATATAGCTTTTAATGCAACAAAAATGAAAACGTAAATATTTCCACCCAAACTCGCCATTGTCACGTGAGCAACATGTCCACCCATGTGTTCTTTTCTTCGTGCCAAGGTTTCCTTTGTTCATGGGAGCAATAATTTGGTCAAGATTCAACTAGCAATCAAGGAACGGTGATTGACATAAAATTAAAGATTAAAATATATTACAATAATAAACTTTATTTATTATTTTGTTTAATTATATTATTGAGATAATCTTAGGAAATTGTTCTATCTTGATGATCTGCTTGGGTAATATCGGACAGTGTCTCCTCAAGGTCCTTCCAACTGAATAAAATACCCGGAGGTCAACCCACCGAGCAGTAAGTCCCGACCATCGGCGCAAAGACGATCTCGCTAGACGCCAAAGTCGGTCAAAGTCGAGGAATTCGAGACATCCGAAGCTCGAGCCTCTTGCCCGCTCGACGTCATCAGGTCCGCTGTGGTCGGACAATGGCGGGAGCTCAAGACCGATCGAAACCCGAGCTGTCCTTTCGTCGCCGCAATCAAATTCTCGAGCACGACCGGGCTACAACAACATAGGATGGATGGAATGTAAGATCCGCCCGTGGCGGCCCGACCGCTTTCTCGTAATCATGGCACACCTTTGATGTCTCGAGTAGGGCCCCATAAGGGATGGTGGTGGTACTGCTGTCGATGGCTCAAGACATGCCCCCGCGGTGTCATCATTCCTTGCCCACATGCCCGACATGGTGATCTCGCCATGTGAACCAGAGTTAAGAAGACAGCCGCGCATCCCCAGGGAATATTACGCTATTCTTGGTCGTCGAGGGACCCTGACACCACCGACGCTGAAACGGATGCTCTTGAGAGAAAAGGCGGAAAAACAAAGAATAAAAGGAAACGAATGGGCAAATTGTAGGGTTCCAAGAATTGACATAGGTTCTTCTAACTCTCATTTTCTTTTACTTTGATTTCCGATTTTTCCTAATTCCTTGATCTAGAAAGAAAAGCAAAATACAACTTTTCCATTCTTCCTGGCCTCTAATTAAGGGGATACCATAAAGAACAACCCGATCATCGACTTGAGCATCGGAGGGTTTTCACCGGAACAACACCCGGCTACCCCTGATATTGTTTCCTGTGAGCACAGATCCAGGAGACTTTTGTTCTGGAAAAGACAGAGGAATAGGAAGAAGGAGACAGTCCTACTCGAGCTAGAGTTAGCCGCGAGCAGAAGAGTCTAGCATTGTTTGAAAGGACGCGGGAAAACTGCATCAACATTTTTTGGCACCGTCTGTAGAGATCGGCACAAAAAGCCTGATTTCCTAATACGTTCAAGATACACAACGCAACGATGAGGGGAAACAGCCGAAGAGGAGTGAGTCTAGAAGAATCGGTAACTTTGAGAGAAGTGGCCAATGAGGCTCAGAATAAGGAGATCCAGGAAAGAATGGATCGGATGGAGAAACAGATGGAGACTCTGACCTCCCTATTGCAAGAACTCAGGGAGGGACAGAGAAAAGCGTGTAATGATGTCCCGGAGTCCAGCCGTGGGAACGCTCCTATTCGGGAAAATGTGGGAGATGAAGCCCAGAGACCTAGGGCACCAAATGCTGCAGTGAGGGAGGAAACAAACATGGATGAAAGAGGGTCCCGTCAGCACTTACAGGATACAGCCCCAACCTCTCGCTTGGAAGAATTGGAGGGAGAGGTGCGCAGATTGGCACAAGTTGTGGAGGACCTCCGGGGAAACGGAAAGAGCCCAGGTAGGAGAATAATGCTAGATAACGAATCCCCACTCTCCGCGGAGATCATGGGTGTCACGATCCCACATGACTTCCGCTTCCTGAATCTGAAGTTCTCAGGGAAAAGTAATCCATTGGTGCATATAGAACGGTTCAACGACATGACAGGGGTGCAAGGATTGTCGGCAGCTCAGAGGTGCCGGGCCTTCCCGCTCACTCTTGAGGGAAGGGCAAGAGAATGGTACTGCAGGCTCCCACGAGGAATCATCTTGAGCTTTGAACATATGTGTAGGAGTTTGCAGAGCAATTTCGGGCACGGTGACCCCGAGGATGACATGATGGAGTTGTCGAATAAGGCGTATGAGGGAGAGTCCCTCCTAAGTTTGTCAAAAGATACCATAGATCAGCCCTAGATCCGGTGCATTTAATCATCCTCAAGCTACCGAGAGGGTCAAGGATGGGATTGGGATGGGAGACCATGGTATAATCTACTGAGTCCTTCGATCCGCTCATATTCTGACACATATGAGCGGGTAAAACTGGATATGGTAATTGAAGAGGAGAAGGCTGCAAAGCTAAGAGGTGAGCAGGTCAATGGAGCAAAGAAGAAGGAGAAAGGAGGTCCTGCCCGAGGATCATAAGCTTCAAAAGCAGCAAGGGACCGGGCCGTCCCTGCATAACCCTTACCGTAGAGCTCCCCACCGAGGATGATTCCCCGCCACCTCGCAGATCTCCGTGCCTGGATCACAGGGAGTACAAGCGCCATGACGACCACACATCCCGCAATCGCCCACCAAGCGCACTCGAGATGAACCACGACAGAGCAGATCGCCCATTGCCACCCCCTCCGAGAAGTTTCCAAAGGGATCGAGCGATATAGGTGGTGGAGCATAGCCCCGCCATCGGCAAGACACGAGGTTGAAGGTATCTCTCAAGCGATACTTCAAGTGGGCGAGGGCTGCTGAGCCCTCCAACACCAATGGCCAAGTCTGCTGGAAAACGGGACAAGGGCGGCTCGCTGCTTCCATGATGACCACGGCCATTCTACATCACAATGCCGTGATTTGAAGAACCAAGCAGAGGATCCGGTTAGGAATCTAGACTTGGATGAGTTTATCAAGCGAGGGCATCCGGTGATCGAAAGCAGCAGCCTCAAAGAAGATGACCGAGCTTACAAAATAGACGTGGAGCCACCATCCACGAGGGTGATTTCGTGAGGGCCCACGATGGCGTGAATTTCAAACAGTGGCTCTGAAAAACTACTACAGATATGCCACCGCCGAGTGGAGGTCCTATTCATCGCCTCACGCCAAAAAGGCCAAAGTCCAACCAAGGCCAATTATGTGGACTGGAGGAGGACGAGGAGGGGTGCCAGACTCTCACGAGGACGCCTCGGTTGTAAAAGCCAACATAGGTAACTGTGGAGTTGATCAATATTGGTTGACTCGTGAAGCTCTGTGGATATTCTCTTCAAATCCACACTCGATGATTTGGTTATAACAGCGTGAGCCTCGAAGCAGACGAGCACTTCCTCGAAAGGATCTCGGAGGAGGAAAGCTAATACCTCGGGAATCATCCAACTGGCAAGAACTATGGGCTCAAGCCTTTGAAAAGAACATGATGCCGGATTTTGTGGTGGTAGATGAAGCCACCCATACCAGTAATTCTGGGGAGGCCGCTTATGAGGATCAGCCAGTCATGCTATCCACCCATTACATGGCCCTAAAGTATCGAGTAAACGGGTCAGTAGGGTCGTGAAAGGCAGCCTGAGGGTGGCGAGGAGTTACGCTACCAGAAGCGCCAAAGAAACCATGCAGATAACCTCATTAGACTCGAGGGGGAATCAAGGAATGGAAGGCAAGAGCCGACCGAGAAGTCGGAGGAGGTCGAGGTGCCCCGAGAAGAAAATCCAAATCGGCTCGGCATTAGCGAAGCAACTGAAGGAAAAGATAGTGGAGTGTCTGCGAGCACACGCGGATGTGTTCGCATGGACGCATGAGGATATGCCTGGGATTGACCCAGAAGTGGCGTGTCACAAGCTGGCAATACGAAGAGATGCTAAGCCAGTGAGGTAGAAAAGGAGATGCGTCGACCAGGAGAGATATGAAGCCATCAACTGCGAGGTGGAAAAGTTGCTGAGAGCGGGATTCATAAGGGAGGTCTCCTACCCCGAATGGATCTCGAATGTGGTGCTGGTGAAGAAGGCAAGTGGGAAATAGAGAATGTGTGTGGACTTTACAGATGTGAACAAGGCTTGCCCAAAAGATAGCTTTCCGCTACCAAAGATAGACCAACTGGTGGATTCTACGGTGGGGCACGGGCTGCTTAGTTTTATGGATGCATTCTCAGGATATAACCAAATTCTCATGCACCGATCAGATGAGGAGTGCACAGCCTACATCACTAATCGCGGTCATATCGCATAAGGTCATGCCCTTCTGGCCTAAAGAATGCAGGGCAACGATCGTAGGTCGGTGAACAAGGTCTTCAAGCCATTGATCGGTCCAACGATGGAGGTATATGTGGATGACATGATCACCAAGTCTAAAGACGCGGAGGAGCATGTAAGGCATTTAGAGGAGACCTTCAGACTTTTAAGAAAATACCGAATGAAGCTAAACCCGTAGAGATGTGCTTTGGAGTGGGTTCTGGAAAATTTTAGGTTTCATGGTCACCATGGGGATCGAGGCCAATCCGAGAAGATAAGAGCAGTGGTGGAAATGAGGTCCCCCATAGCCTCAAGGAGATACAAAGTCCGACCCAAGAACCGGCATCCCTCAACGAGTTCAGTATCTCGAGCCACTGGATAAATGCCGAGTCTTCTTTCAGAAACGAAGAAAGGCAGAAGACAAAGTGGAAGCCGGACTACGAAGTGGCTGCTCCAACAACTGAAAGAATACTTGTTGAAAGCTCCATTATTATCGACACCTCGAGCGGGAGAGGTATTGCTTCAATACTTAGCCGTGGTCCCAATGGGCAACGAGCTCGGCCTCGTAAGTGGAGGAGTCGTGGTACAAGACTGCTTATTACACGAGCAGTAGCTTTGCTGGAAGCCGAGACTCGATATCCACCGATGGAGAAATGGGCACCGCCCCGGTCACAGCAGACTGAAAGCAGAGGCCTTATTTCCGTGCACATTCAAGAAGTGGCTCTAACAAACTGCACCCTCGTGCAAACTCTATACAAGCCTCGCGAGTTCGACATCACTACCAACCCCGAGCAGCCATAAAAGCACGCCTTTAGCCGACTTCGTGGTCGAGTGCACCGCAAGTGGATGAGCAGACAGAGAGCGAGCCCCCACCGCATTCCTGCACCTCGACCAATACATGGATAGTCACAATAGATGGATCCCGTGGAAATCAAAGGTGGGCAGTGAGTTGTGCTCCTAAGTCCCGGCGGACAGAGGTGCAATATGTCGTGAAATTAGAATTTGAAGTTACCAACAATCGTGCCGAGTACGGTCGTAATAGCTCGATCAAGCTCGCCTCAGTAGTAAAAGCAAAGGAGGTAAAGCTCGAATGCACTCGCACTGGTAACAAACCACCTCGACGAGAGCTTCTAGGCAAAGGGGGAAAAGATGGAGGCCCACCTTCGGAAGGTGAAGCAGCTAATGGGGAGTTTCCGAGCTATCAAGGTGGAACAAATCCCAAGGGGGAAGAATTTTTGAGCAGATATGATAGCTCGCATGGCAGCCGTGATCGTACTCTAAAATTACCAAAGTCTATCCCTTTGGAAATGAAGACCTACTCGAGCATCTAGCAGGAGGACGAGGTGATGAGCTTATCGACGAGCAACACCTGGATGGAACCGATCGTTTCTTACCTCAAGGAAGGGACAATGCCGACCGATAAGAAGCAGGCAAGGAAGTTGAGGTGCAAAGCGGCCGTGTACACTCTCATCGATGGGGTCTTGCATGCATAGGGTACACTCTCCCCTTGTTGCGGTGCTTAGACCAGGAGGAGGCCGATTATGTCCTCCGAGAGATACACGAAGGAATCTACGGAAATCATTCTGGCGCGTGGTCCTTGGCTTTCAAGGCCTTGAGACAAGGATACTTTTGGCCCCGCAAGCATCAAGATGCTCAGGAAAAGACCAGAAGCTGCAAGAGTTGCCAGTGCTTTGCCAACTACCTAACTCAGCCTCCGGAGAACCTTACGGTGATGAACTCACCGTGGCCGTTTGCTCAATGGGGAATTGACTTGATTGGGCCACTGCCAAAGGGTAAAGCGTCTGCCACCCATGCCATAGTCGCAATCGATTATTTCACCAAATGGGTCGAAGTGGGAGCCTTGAGCAGCATCACGAAAGGTAAAACCACTGACTTCATCTGGAAGAATGTGATTTGCAGGCATGGGATTCCTCATGCATTGGTCACAGACAATGGGAGACAGTTTGACAATGGCAAATTCAGAGACTTCTGCCGAAATCTGGGGATAGAGTTGAAATTTTGCTCTCCCTCACACCCACAAGCCAATGGACAAGTAGAGGCCTCGAACAAAACCATAAAACGCCTTCTGAAGACCAGACTGGGAGAGTAAAAAGGAGCCTGGGTGGACGAGCTGCCTGGTGTCTTGTGGGCTTACAGAACCACACACAAAACGGCCACTGGAGAGACCCCATTCTCCTTGGCATTTGGGCAAGAAGCAGTGGTTCCTGCTGAAATAGGAATGGGGACACATCAGACGGAACACTTTAATGAGGAGCAAAACAACAAGCAGATGTATGCAAGTCTGGACTTGCTTGAAGAGAAGAGAGAAAGGGTCGCTGCTAAGATCGCAGAATATCAATAGAGAGTGGCTCGTTATTACAACCGAAATGTGCACATTCGCCGATTCCAGGTGGGTGATTGGGTACTCAGAAGAGTCAACCAGAGCACGAAGGACCCAAGGCAAGGTGTGCTAGGGCCAAATTAGGAAGGCCCTTATCGAGTCACTCAATTAGCAGGACCAGGAGCATACCGGCTAGCTCATCTGGATGGACGGGAGGTCAAGAGGCCGTGGAACGCACAACTCTTGATGAAATACTTCCAGTAAGTTTCCTTGTATTGTGAGTGTTAATGTAAGATTCCTTCCCAAAATGAGGATATGTAAAAGCTCAAATGCGGTAAAAGTATGAAAACATTTGTAATATAAATTCAAGTTTAAGCCAAGGCTCAGTGAAGAACGCTAAGGTCGAAGTCCCAAAGCCTAAGCCTTTAGGTGGGACTTGCACTTAGCGAGGCCAATCGCAGGCCGGAGCAGTAAGACAAAGCTAAGGCCTGAAGTCCAAAAGCCTAAGTCTTAGGCGTAGACTGTGCTTAGCGAAGTGTCAATTGCAGGCCCGAGCGTATGAAGCTCACGAAGAACGCTTAAGGCCGTAAGTCCCAAAGCCTAAGTCTTGGGCGGGACTGTGCCTAGCGAGGGTCAATTGCAGCCCGAGCGTATGAAGCTCACGAAGAACGCTAAGGCCGTAAGTCCCAAAGCCTAAGTCTTGGGCGGACCGTGCCTAGCGAGGGTCAATTGCAGCCCGAGCGTATGAAGCTCACGAAGAACGCTAAGGCCGAAGTCCCAAAGCCTAAGTCTTGGGCGGACTGTGCCTAGCGAGGGTTAATTACGTGCCCGAGCGGATGAAGCTCGCCAAGAACGCTAAGTCCGGAAGTCCCGTGAGCCTAAGTCTTGGGAGGGACGTGCGCTCAGCGAGGGTCGCTGCAGTGCCCGAGCGTATGAAGCTCGCCAAGAACGCTAAGGCCGTAAGTCCCGAGCCTAAGTCATAGGAGTGACGGTGCCTAGCAAGGGTCAATTGCAAGCCCGAGCGTAAGAAGCTCGCAAAGAATGCTAAGGACGAAGTCCCAAAGCCTAAGTTTTAGGCAGTGACGGTGCCTAGCGAGGGTCAATCATGAGCCCGAGCGTAAGAGTCGCAAAGAACGCTAAGGCCAGAAGTCCCAAAGCCTAAGTCTTAGGCGGGACGGTGCCTAGCGAGGGTCAATTGCAGGCCCGAGCGGAAGAAGCTCGCAAAGAACACTAAGGCCAGAAGTCCCAAAGCCTAAGTCTTAGGCGGGACGGTACCTAGCGAGGGTCAATTGTAGGCCCGAGCAGAAGAAGCTCGCAAAGAACGCTAAGGCCAGAAGTTCCAAAAGCTAAGTCTTAGGCGGGACTGTGCCTAGCGAGGGTTAATTGTAGGCCCGAAAAAAAGAAGCTCGCGAAGACAGTACTAAGGCCAGAAGTCCAAAAGCCTGAGTCTTAGGTGGGACGGTGTCCAGCAAGAGCCAATTGTAGGCTCGAGCAAGAAAAGCGTGAGAAGGTTACATAATTAAAACTCGAGGTAAACAGGCTCGCAAAATAAAGGTCACAGACCATGAGCAAAAAGTTGAACCAAGTAAACCGAGCTTACAAGATAAACATAAGGCTTTCAGCCCAATTCAAAGTAAAACTCTACCACCCATGAGTTAAACAGTATTACGCTTGGGCAGAAAACAAAAGAAGAGCCCAACACTTATAAATATTTCTCCTTAACTAAGCACACGAAGATAATCTCACAAATGTAAAACACAAGCTTGCACATACAATAGTTACTCAAATGCATATTTTTATGTATTGGAATTATTACATTTACAACAAGAAAAAAAAAAAAAAAAGAGAAAGAGTCCAAGTTTAGACATCACGAGGAACGATGTCAAGACAGAATAGTGGGGCATCGGGAGCGCAAGCAGCAGTAGGAGGAACAAGCAATGGGAGGAGGAGCAAGCAGTAGGAGGAACAGAGAAGAGGAGGAGGAGCAAAGAAGAGGAGGAACAAAGCAGCAGGAGGAACAGCAGCAGGAGGGGCATCGGCAGGAGGAGGAGCGAGCTCCCGACATCGGCTCGGGCTCGAAGGAGAAGCCTCGGACCCTGGGCCGAGGCCTCGTGGATGCGTAAGTACTCGGCCACACCCTCTTGGACCTTAGATAGGTCGACCTCGGGTGTACCTTGCTCGTGGCATACACGAGACGATCATAGTCAAGTCCACCCTATTGTTGTACTCCTTGGCGAGTCGGACTTTTAAGGCATCGATCCGCCCTTCGAGACGAGAAGTTTCCTCAAGGTCCGCTCAAGAAAGATTTCGAGTGTCCAAGTCCTTCCGAGCATCGATCAGCCTCCTCACGGATGACAGTCGCCTCCTCTCGAACCGAGAGGCCTTAGAGTCGACCACCGCCGTCCTCTCGCAAAATTGAGTTCTCCTCTTAAGCTTTGTATTCTCTTCTTCGCTCTCCCATACCCCGCTCTAAGCTCCGAATCTTCGCTAAGTTCCTCTTGAGATTCTTAAGCTTTGGCCCCGATCCCGCCACAACGCCGAGGCACTAAGGAGAGGCGCTGGCAAGACCGAGCAGCTCATCAACGTCAAAGGCATCCAGCCCATTAAGGAATCTATCGTCCAACTCCTCGCTGAAAATCCTCAGGAAAGGCTCCGTGCGACCAGCAAGACCCTGCTCCTGTACATCATCGGCTCGACGGCGAGCCGGAGCCGTAGTCCTCGCTAGTCTACGTGGAAGACCCTCTTCTACTCGTCCTGCCTGCTGAGCAGAGGGGTCAGTCTAAGCAAGAGGAGGCGGAGCATCCATTTCTGCTCGAGTTCTTTTCGAAGTTCCCGCACCTTCGGCTGTCCCCACATGTCGGTGCAGCATCTCACGAACCCCAGTCATGTCTTCACTTGGTATTAAACTGGATTCCAAAAAATTTTGGGGTGTCAGCAGCTCCCTGCACGAGCTCGCGTTTGTAAGTGCGGTCCGCACGTGTGCTCGAAGCTCTCCCCCAATTGAATAGGAAGCACCCCAGGAGACTGCAGAAACAACCAAGGCAAGGTAATGAGAACACTTTCGAGCAGAAAAAACTAAAATGAAGATTCGCTGGATAGATAAACAACCTGGAGTGCAAAAATGCCTTGGAACTGGAGGGACCCCCTCAGAGAGAGGTGTAGCTTGCCCCCATTCCCCCCCAACGAAGAAGAATTTGCTCTTCCAATTGCCACCGACGTTGGGAGATCGGTGATGGGCTTTTTACCCTTCAAGCTTGAGGTAAGGTAATACCAACCAAGCATCCTTTGGGCTGCACTTCAATTGGTAAAGGTGCTTTATTTCCCTACCGAGGGTTCACCCGGATCGCAACACTTCCACAACACAAAGAGTCGGAAAGGACCCTCCACCCATTTGGGTTCGGTTGCCTCGGGGCCGACTGGAACTCGGACAAAACCCGGCAAAGTAAGGTCTGGAGAGGTAGCCGACCCCCATTTAAAACACTCCATGTGGAAGGTCGTGTAGCCTCTGGGAGGACTACTGGGATCTCACCCTACCCGACGAACCTTAAGTCCACACTTTCGAGTATGTGGTAAGTTTGTCTAAGCCTATCTAAATCTGAAAGGGTGGTCTCACATCTCATATGGTCGATGGGGTATCCCCACTCTCGGACCTTTGATCGGCCCTTTCCCTCAGCGGCAGAGGCCTTTGTCGCAGATAATTCCCTCTCGAACTAGAATCCCTCACGGAATTATACTAAGGACAAAACACGTGATAAGTATTGAATAGAAAAATAGACAGGTGTTTTAAGAAAATTTCGATACATATTTCTTTAAAATAATTAAAATGATTAAGAAATTAGGTAACTTAGATTTTAATAGGATCATTACATGAAAGTAGGATCCCTCGTATCTTAATTTCTATTACTACAAGAAAAAGATCTATAATGATAATCTTATGTGTGATAATTCTTCACCTAGGGACTTACAATAATAGACTCTTGATAGATTTAATTTCTTTAACAGATTTATGACATAATGATGATAAAAATTTCTTCTCTCAACAACCTAGATAGACTCGTTATGAATTTTTTGTCTATCAAGAATTCATGACTAAATTATAATTTTAAGTTCAATTACATGATTTGATTTTATTTTTAAAATTAACCTTATCTAAATTTTTTTTTAATCAATAGTATGATATTTAAGCATTCCATTAAAAAATATTAGATAATAAAGAATCAAAATTTTCTTAAGCATGAATCGAAGATAGCCATATATAAATTTTATAGCAAGTACAGATTTAGTCAAATATCAATCTTAATCATCAATAATGCACGACAAAATTATTGAAAGATATTAATAATATCCAACTAAACATGAATAATGAATATCATAAATATTGAAGCATATATGTATAAAATTAATTGAATAAAGATAAATTTATTTTATTGAACAAAATATCATCTTTAACCATAATATAGAAAATTAAAACAACAAAGAGTGTGATTGAGAATAATAAAACTAACAGAATCCATGTTCTATCTGCAATCTCCAAATCCGAGCATCTCTCTGCATGTTGTATCGCTCCCAGTGTGTTGTGTATCTCTATCTCAAAGCCGAAGCCTATTTCATATGTAATGTTGCTTAAGCCGTCACTTCCTGAATTCTCAAGCCACCGACTTATTCTTGAAATCCTAAAGCCAAAGCCAAAGAGTAATGATAGACATCTCAAATATTTTGTTCTAAATAATTATTTCAAATGATTTGAAATTCATTAATTAGTTGATAGTTCTTTATAAAATCTAAGAAAATTAATTGTATTATCTCACCAATAAATTGATGAATGTCATATCATTTAGTATAGTTATTTAAAATAAAAATGGAGAATATATAACATTAGTTAAAGCCAAAAGGCTTTAATTTACTTTCCATTATTAGATCACGTGTGTACTTATTTAGAAAGGGAATTGAAAACTCTTGTTTGGCTTTATGTTTATTGATGTCCAATACTTGATAATAGCCTATTTACTTTGCTTCTCACGTTCTTGACAATATAATGGCCTATTTAATCTTGCTCATGTCATACACCCGTCATCCTCAAAACGCAATAACTTAAATTACTTTTATTTAAGTACTTTTATTCCCCAATCTTCAATTTATACCCCGTGCAATAAAAATGAATTATATTTAAATATATAAATAAAAATGATTAACAAAATATATAATTAAAAGAGAAATATATCAATAAATTATACCCATCACCTTAGTTCAAAATCCTACTCTAAATAAGAAACTGAGAATTTCCACGAATTTCATTAGTCCTATAGGAGTTAGGACAAAAACTCTATAAGGGCAACTAGTTAGATGTACTAATGTTATAAGAGAAAACATGAAGCATCTGTTGGATTATAAATTTATTTTTACCCAAGTCCAAAAAAAATCATAGCCCCTTTCATAGAATTTTCTAACCTAGGTAAGATATGTGATGGTAAGTTTGATAGGTAAAATTTACGATGATGGGTTTTGTTGTAGAATTTGTGGTATTGAGTATAGCTGTTAGATTTGACATGAGCTTTTGATTTTTGTGGTAGTTTAGTTTGGATTATTTCAGATCAGGTGGATTCAACTTAGATTAGCTTCAAGTGAAATCAAGTGGACATAATTGTGAGTTGTTTTTTTTTTTTTAACTTTTTAAGCTTTCTTGTTTCTTATTTTGAGCTATTTTTCTTAATTTTTAACCAATAAAAAAAAAGAGAAACTACTATGAAAATAAAAATTTAAATTAACACAAAGTCTAAACTTAATAAAAATTAAAATAAATACAAAGTTCAAACTTAATAAAAATTAAAATAGTCTTTCATTCAAAGCACAATGTTCAAATATTAGTCCTTAAAACACAAAGTCTAAGTTTAAACATAGAGTCCATAATATACCAAAGTTTAAATACAAATCACAAAGTCCATAACACACTAAAGTTTAAAGTTTAAATATAAATATTAAATAACATCTTCCTTTGCTCCTCGCAAGCACTTTGACAAGTTCTAACTTCAACTTTTTGTACTCCAAGTTGAAAAATCGAAGAAATTATATACAAAAACTACTTTCTTTAAGCCGGATTACAAATAAAAGCACATTCAAACACAAACACAAATAAATAAAATCAATTTATATGATATAAATTATATCTTTAATCAAGAGATCATAATCGCCATTTAAATTCAAATTTAATGGTTATTGGCATAATAGTAAAGTTTATATATTTGAGTAAAGAAAGAACACCTATAATTGAAAAGCAAAAAGGTTGTTACAATCTTTCTAATTTCTATTATACCATTAACATATATTCTTAATTAAATAAAAAATTAAGTCAATCATGCTTTATTTTATGGCATTCATCACCAAGTTGATAATAATCCATCCTAAGCAATATCATCGAAATGGTGAAAATGAGATATAAATAGAAAAACTAGAGTTTTTAGCAACAAATTTTCAATTTGATCACTAAAGCCTAATTTCAGTAGAATTATTTTAACCAAATTATTTCATTGCTAAAAATAGATTTTACGATGACAATTCTTTCGTTGCTAAAACATGTGCTCAAGTATTTTTAGCGACTGAAATAATTTAGTCACTAAAAGTAATTTTAGCGATGAAATTAGTTTCAGTCCCTAAAGCCTATTATTTCACAAATTAAATAGTTTTTGTGACGACAATTATTTCGTCATGAAATATGACCTCAAGTAATTTTAGTGATGAAATTGTTTCGTTGCTAAAAGTACTTTTTGCGACGAAACTAATTTCATCGCTAAAGCCTATTATTTCACATATCAAATAGTTTTAGTGACGAAAATATTTTACAGCTAAAAATGGATTTTACGAGGACAATTATTTGGTCGCTAAAACATAATCTCAAGTATTTTTAGTGACAAAATTGTTTAGTCGCTAAAACTACTTTTTATGACAAAATTAGCCTATTATTTCACATAACAAATAGTTTTAGCGACAAAAATATTTCGTCACTAAAAATAGCTTTTGCAGCAATAATTATTTCATCGTTATAAATTTCTTTAGCAATAAAAAAAAAATCGTCGCTATATAGTAAATTTTTTGTTGCTGAATAAGTCTTTTATGGTGAAAATTTTGGTCGTAATATGTCAAAATTTCATCTCTAAATGTATAAGAGCCAACATATTTTTACTCGCTAAATTATTTTGGCAACTAAAATATGTTTCATTGCAATACGTACTTTTAGCTGACGTAAGATTTTGTCTCTAAAATTGAGAAATAAATATTATTTTTCCTCGCTTTTATTTTAGCGATGAAATTTTTTCCTCGCTAAAGACTAATATTGTTGTAGTAACACTAGCTAGCATGCAACTCATTTAACTGTAAAACAACAATCAAATTCAAAATATGTACACAACAACGCACATGCATATACTTGTCTCGCCAACATAAGTGCATCAAGATTGCTCCAAGCAAGCAATTGCATAGCAACATCATTAGTCGTGGCATTATCAACGGTTATCGTAAATAACCTCTCTATCCCCTAGTCTTGCAAACAAGTAACAATCTTTTTCTGATTGTTTTCCCCTATGATCTTCAACCAAAGTACAACCGATAATCCGCATATTCAAACACCGATGAATTATCAATAAAATAAGTCGTGATCACTATAGAACTCATGTTTTGAACGAAGTCCATATATTTGTTGTAAAAGACACTCGCTATTTGTTGTCATAAATGAAACTCTTCAACATTGTCTTTTCCTCTCAAAATAAGTCCATAACATCCCTACCTATAGTTCATAGAGATGGCATAACGAACTACTGAGATAGCTATACTCGTAGAAATGCCTAAACCCATAGTTATCCACAAAATTAAATGACAACTCACCTATAATAATCATTGTAGTGACTTCCTTCTACAAGCATCTTAATTTCAACCTTTAGCCAAAACCATATTACTTTCTTCACCATCGTTAGATGTCAAATTTTGTTGGCTTCCACCTTGTTGTTCCTGAAATGCCTTAAATTCACGGCAAACTTTTATATAATTTCACATATTTATAATCTCATCATGCCTTGAATGACACTGATATTATCTAGTACAATAGTTACACTTGTATTTTTTTGGATTGTCCTCAAGTACCGTGTAATGATTCCACAAGTGTCATATCTTTTCATCATTGGTGGTCTTTTACACTTTGCCTTTCCTTTCCCTTTTGAGTTCCTTTCATTTGTATACTTTGTTCTTCATCATCACTTATTGGACTCGATCTTGAGTGTCTATGTAACATATGCATTTGTTTTTATTATATATGTTAATAATTAAAACAAGAGGGGACCTATTTGATATTTTAGGTGTCTTTAAAAGATTGAAAACGGATGGAAATTTGGATTGAAATAGAGAGAGAGAGAGAGCTAACCCGTTTGACCTGACCGACCTGACCGACCACGTGGTATCTATCATCTCCGACCACCTCACCGACCGAGTAAGGTGTCAAACGAAAACTTGTGAGCCGGTCGTCAACCTCCACACGTCTTTACTATTGGAAATTGTGCAGAACGCCGCCGGCAAAACTCAAAAATTCCACGGGTTTGTCATGGACTATCGCCTCTAATTCCAACCGTCTTTGGCCGCGCCACCAGTTGGAAAAGGTTCCCCACCTCACCCAAAGAGCCGCTGCTTTAAGGGTTTCATTTGCCGCCACCGCCGAGTGTGGGAGGTCACCACTAGTATCGTTGAACTCAACTCAATCAGAAGTGTCTAGTTCAAGCTTCCCCATCGCCATTGGGTGAATTTCGATCAACGTTGACTATAGGGGTATTTTGGTAATTTTGCACATAGAGGGTAATTTCGTAATTTCTAGCTTTGAGGATGTTTTTGCTATCCGAATTGAGTACGAATTGATAATTTTATGATGTTGAGAATAAATTAGTAAATTATAAATTTGAGGGTTGTCACTAGTATAATTTCGAATTTTATTAGTAAATTACGAATACGGAGTTAATACGGTAAGCCGAGAGAATTGAGAGTTGTAGTATTTGAACGAATATTTGCTTTAAGTGTTATTTTTGTGACATTAGTTTGAATTATCAATATGGGAAGTAATTATATTGTTTTTTAAAATAGATGGATCCGCGGACGTAAATATACTCGCGAACTTAGGCGATAGCCAAGTCCGAGTTTATCATCTGTGAGTGGAATATATTCAAACTATTTGTGTATGTTATTTTTATATAGTAAAGCTTGTTCGTGAAATAAATATTTAAAGCGTTTTCATTTAATGATTCTTCGAAATAAATGTTTTATACGTAAAAATATTTTGTTAAGCTATGTATATTCATTTATGTTCCGCATTGACTTTTAATTTGTATAAGAGATGATTGATTTCGAGCATGATTTAAAGTGTTTATATATTGATTTCAACTATAATTTAAGGTGTTTATATATGGATTTCGAGCATGATTTAGAGTGTTTATATATGGATTTCGAGCATGATTTCAAGTGTATATATGTTGATTTAGAGCATGAATTAAAGTGTATATATATTGATTTCGAGCATGATTTAAAGTTTAAAGCAAATACCCATTCCCTCCGGATAAGATGAGATGAGATGAGATAGTAGGCCTTTGTTGCCCGTCCGAGCACATATATAGGCATTGCGTCGTGTGTTTGGGTACTTTCGCCTTTGGTGGCATATCCATGCAGACAGATATTGAGATATGATGAAATTTAAATCCAGGTGGTCCAGACACGATGTCGCCAGATAGCACATCATTGCACGTCTATTGAGATTCGGATATAGATTATGATGATAAGCATAAGATGGCACGTCCCCATCTATCCTTGAAGCTCCGGCATAATGGTACCCAGATAGTACATCATTGTCATCCGTTTAGGTCCGGATATGACAAGATTATTCTCCCATGTATTTGTTTAAGGATAATTGTATTATTTAATATTTGATATTTCAAAATGAGATTTTTCTTGATTTATATTTATGTTCGGAATATGATTAAAATGAAATGAATTTTTACATTAAAATAATTAATTGAGAAAAGTAATTATACAAGCGATGCATTTATTTTTGTAAGTATTTTATGTTTCAAAAACTACTATCCACTCACTAAGCTCACTAAGTTTTATGCTCACTCTATTTTATTATATTTTTTCACCTAAGAGATTTCGAGTACAATCGTTGACCCAAGTACTGTACATATTTGAAGTCGTTTTGGTCACTGAGAGTGTTTGAGGATATAGAATAATTATTATTTTTTGTTAGTTTATATAATTATCATACTTTGGAATTATAGTAAGAATGTAACATAAAAATTAAGAAAAGTGTGTACTATTGGATATTTTACTTGAATGAGACTAGTTGAAGTAGTATGATGCATAATAAACTATTTTGGGAGTGCTTGTGTTATAATTACAAGTTTGGGAATGTTATATGTTTAGTGGGGTTCTGCCAAAATTTTTGGTAGAATTCTCTTGAAAAAGATTTTTAATGTTTGAGTTTAGTTTCTTGAGATAGGTCGCCTCTAGGGATGGGGCGGGTCGTTTCAGTTGGTATCAAAGCATGGTTTTAGATTCTGTAGACTTTACTTATTTAGGAAGAATAAGTTTATAATTTTTATAAAGAAGAATTCATATTTTGTAGGCACCATCATGATTCATCGTAGTGGTAGACGTGGCTGTGGCCGTACGCAGCTAATTGCTGGGTTGACTCATAGTGTTATGCTTGTGGGGGCAAGTGAACCTATGGAATCTTCAATGCATTGGGCTGCACAACAAGCTCCTGGAAATGCCTCAAACATTGAGCAGTCATTTGATCAGCTAGCTCGATTATGACTACAGACTATTCGTAATCAAGCTCAATCACAGTCGGTAGCTCTAACACCATAGAGCACGTGAAAAGTTTAGTAGGGAGAAGCTTTAATGGTACAAGAGAGCCACTTGAGGCCGAGTCGTGGCTTGTCAAGTTAGAGCACATTTTTAGGTGATGAGGTGCTCACGGAGGATAAATTAACATTTGCCACTTTTCCGCTGAGGATAGAGATTATAATTGGTGGCGGACTATAGAATGTCGATATCATGGGCATGTTGACACTACTTGGGACATTTTCTGTAAGAAATTCTATACTCATTATTTTCCAGTGGTATATCAAAACATCAAGTGAATTGAGTTTCTCCAATTAGTCCAGGGCTCGACGATAGTTGAAGAGTATGAGATAAAGTTTATGGACCTTTCTCGATTTACTACTACTGTAGTGAGCGATGAGAGAGAGAGATGCGATCGATCTGATGAGGGTCTTCGATTTGAGATTCAGACCGTCAGTAATCGCATCGAGATACACCGAGTTTGCAGAGGTAGTTGAAGTAGTCAGAAGGGTTGAGTATAGTATTGTAGAGAGATGTAAAATTCAAGCATTGAAGCAGAAACGGAACCAAAGCTGGACAGATAGTGGCTCTAATAGTAGACCGCGTAAGCGAGGAAGCATTGGTGCTGGATATTTTGATAACACTCAAAGAAGTCAGGGTATCGGCATCAGGGGAGACCCGAGACAGACTGTCGGCCATGGCTCAGTGCAGGAGTTGGTGGGAAGTAATATCAGGAGTTAGGGACATTGTGACAGAAGTAAAGGGGATATAGTGATGATCGTCCTAGGGGTGCTCAACATAATTCTTACCCTGTTTGTGGTAGGAACCATCAGGGTCAGTGTCGAATTGGAGAGAAAGTTTATTATCATTGTGGTTAGCCTGAACACGTCAAGAGATTATGTTCTACTTTATCTCAGGGTAACAGTCCTGTACGAGGGACATCCTCTCATTATCAACCTTACCCTAGATAGACTCAAGGCTAGAGCGGTGTGGAGATAGGTGATTCTACATCGACGGGTAAGAGTAAGATGACTGCTTCAGCTTAGAGAATTCAGCCTAGTCAACCTCATACTCAGGCTTGAGTCTTTACTTTAACACAACAGGAGGCACGTGTTACACCAGAATTTATTATAAGTATATTATCTATCTTTGGCTGCGAAGCACATATTCTTATTGATCCTAGATCTACAAATTCTGTTGTTTCCCGTACATTTGCTAAACATGTAGAGCGAGAGCCTGAACCACTAGATTGTGACTTAGTTGTTAGAACAACTACGGAGAGTCACTTTTTGCCAATAGTGTGTATCGAAATTGTGTAATTGGAATGGGTGAGCATAAATTTAAGACGAATTTGATTGTTATAGATATTCAAGATTTCGATGCTATTTTGGGTATGGATTAGCTTGCATCGCATTATGCTACAGATGGATTATTTCAAGAAGGAAGTTGTTTTTAATAAGCCGGGAAAAGCTGTGGTGTCATTTCCGCTATTAATGCGAGACAGCTTGCTTAGAAAAATGATGTTCAACTTACTTAGCATATGTGGTAGACACAAAAGTTCAAGAGTTGAAATTGGAGGATATTCCAATGAGTCCAACAGCTCCCGGATGTATTTCCAAATAAACTACGGGTATACCACCTAATAGGAGATTGAGTTTTCTATCGATTTAGTTCCTAAAACATCTCCTATATCTATGGCACTCGTATAGGATGGCTCCAGTAGAATTGAAGGAACTTAAGGTTCAACTACAAGAATTAGTGGATAAAGAGTTTATTAGGCCTAGTGTTTCTCTTTAGAGAGCTCCAGTTTTGTTTGTTAAGAAGAAGGACGGTATCTTCGGACTCGCATTGGCTATCGGCAGTTGAACAAGGTTACGATACACAATATGTATCCACTTCCGCATATTGATGACTTGTTTGACCAACTCTAAGGGCTAAGGTATTTTCTAAGATCGACTTGCGATCGGGATATCATCGACTTAGAATTAAAGAGGATGATGTTCCTAAAGCAACGATTCGAACTCGATATGGACATTACGAGTTTTGGTGATGTCGTTTGGGTTGACTAATGCTCCAGCAGCTTTATGGATCTCATGAATATTGTATTTCACTAGTATATAGATCGATTTGTAATTGTATTCATCGATGATATTTTGGTGTATTCTCGAAATGAAGAAGAGCATGCTGATCACTTGAGGACGGTTCTGTAAACTTTGAGAGAAAAAAAGCTTTATGCCAAGTTTAGTAAGTGCGAGTTCTGGTTGTACAGAGTGATACTTTTAGGCCACATGATATCAGCTGAAGGCATTTATGTCGATCCCCAAAATATTGAAGCGGTTGTAAAATGGGAACGACCTACAAATGTCACAGAGGTTTCATAGTTTCCTCGGTTTGGCAAGGTACTATCATCGATTTGTAGAGGGATTCTATAAGATTGCTACTTCGCTAATGCAATTAACTAGAAAGAATGCCAAGTTTCAATGGAATGATGATTGTGTAAATATTTTTCAAGAACTCAAGACAAGTATTAGCTCAAGACCGGTTCTTACTCTTCCATCGGCAAGGAAGGGTTTGTGGTATACTGTGACGCTTTCAGACAAGGGTTGGGTTGCGTGCTAATGCAACATGTGAAAGTAGTAGCTTATGCTTCTAGACAACTTAAGAAGCATGAACAAAATTACCCAACACATGACCTAGAGTCGGCAGCATGGTGTTTGCACTCAAAATATGCAGACATTATTTGTATAGGATAACTTTTCAAATTTTCACTCATCATAAAATTCTTAAGTATTTGTTTACTCAGAATGACTTAAATTTGAGACAAAGAAGATGGATGGAGCTAATTAAGGATTATGAATGCACTATTGATTATCATCCAAGCAAAGGGAATGTGGTGGCTGATGCACTGAATGGGAAATCTTCTGGTTCTATGGCTCATATGCCAGTGGCCAGTATACCTCTGTTAATCTAACTGACATCTTTGGGAGTCGAGTTGGATGCCGATAATTACGGAGCTTTGATAGACAATTTTCAAGTTAGGCCGACTTTGATTGACAATTTTCAAGTTAGGCCGACTTTGATTGACAAAGTCCATCGGACGCAAGCACAGGGTCCCCAGTTAATGAAGTTGATAGAGGATGTGCAAAAAGGTTTACGAACCGATTTCATGGGAAAAGATGATACAGTTTTAGTCATGGGTAATAGACTGTGTGTACCGGATATTGAGGAGCATCCTGAAAGTACGAAGATGTACTGTACCTTAAGGGACCATTACTGGTGGCAAGGGATGAAAAGAGAGATTGCAGAATTTGTTTCTTGATATTTGGTTTGTCAGTAGGTTAAAGCTGAACATCAGAGACCTGCAGGGTATTCCCAGCCACTTCTTATTCCTGAGTGGAAATGGGAGCATATTATTATAGACACGACGGTGTTTGGGTGGTTGTAGATCGACTTACAAAATCGGCTCATTTTCTACCATTCAAAACTACCTATTCAATGGATAAATTGGGGAATTTTTATGTGGCTGAGATAGTTCGTCTTCACGGAGTACTGGTATCTATTGTTTCATATAGAGATTCTCGGTTTACTTCAAAGTTCTGGACTAGCTTGCAAAATGCTTTAGGTACGAAGTTGAATTTTAGTATAGCTTTTCATCCTCAGATTGGTGGGTAGTCAGAGCGTACCATTCAAGACCATTCAAGGGTAACTGAGACATTTATTTACTTTTAATGGAGTTTGCATACAACAACAGTTATCAAGCTAGTATCAAGATGGCGCCATATGAGGCTTTGTATGGAGAAATGCAAAACTCCTATATGTTCGGATAAAGTTGGTAAGCGGAAGTTATTTAGCCCAGAATTGGTTCAGGATACTAATGAGTAGGTATAACTTATTCGGGATAGATTAAAAGTGACCCAAGATAGACAGGAAAGATATGTAGAAAAGCATAGGCGAGAACTTAAATTCAGTGTTGGTGATCGATTGTTCTTATGAATATCACATTGGAAATGAGTACTTCGCTTTGAGAAGCGCGGAAGCTCGATCCACGCTACATTGGGCCATATGAGATCGTAGAGCGTATTGGTCAATTGTCTTATCGATTAGCTCTACCACTTGAGTTGTCCATAAATCATAATGTGTTTCATGTTTCAATGCTCGAAAGTACATGTATGATCCGAGTCATGTCTTATCGAAACAACCAATTACGTTGAAGGAGGATCTGACTTACAAAGAGGAGCCAGTAGAGATACTGAAGGGAAAACACCAGGTGTTGCGTTCGAAAACCATCCCTTTGGTAAAAGTTCTATGCAGGAATCACTTAAAGGAATAGGCTACACGGGAATTCGAGGACTTGATGCGAGCTCAATACCCTCATTTATTTATATTCAGTGCGTAAATTTTGAGGACAAAATTTTTATAAGTGGGGAGGATTGTAACGTATGAATTTGTTTTTATTATATATGTTAATAATTAAAAAAGGGGTCTGCTTTGATATTTTGGGTTGGATTGAAACCGAGAAGAGAGAGCTAACCTGCTTGACTGCACTCCAACCCGACCCGAACTCGCGAATCGACCCACCGAGTATCTCCTATCTCCGCCACTTCACCGGCCGAGCAAGGTGTCAAACGAAAGCTTGTGAGATGGCCGTCAACCTCCACATGTCCTTGCTTCAGGAATTGCACGGAATGCCACTAGCGAAGCTAAAAATTCCACGGGTTTGTCAAGGACGATCGCTAAAATTCGACTATCTTTAGTCATGCCACCGGTTGGAAAAGATTCCTTACCTCACCATCTTCCATTGCCAACCAGCCACCAGCACCGATGAGGCCGATTGTCGCCAAACGACCACCCAAAGAGTTGCAGCTTTAAGGGCTCGATCCGCCGCCACCGCCGTGTGTGGGAGGTCACCACCGGCACCGTTGAACACAACTCGACAAGAAGTGTCTAGTCTGAGCTTCCCCATCACCGTTGGGTGAATTCTGGTCAATGTTGACCGTTGGGGTATTTTGGTAATTTCATACATAGTGGGTAATTTCATAATTTCTAGCTTTGAGGAATTTTTGTAATCTAAATTGATGATAAATTGATAATTTTATGATGTTGAGAATAAATTAGTAAATTATGAATTTGAGGGTTGTCGACAAGTATAATTTCAAATTTTATTTGTAAATTACGAATACGGGGTTAATACGGTAAACCGAGAGAATTGAGAGTTGTAATGTTTGAACGAATATTTACTTTAAGCGTTATTTTTGTGACATTAGTTCGAATTATAAATATGGAGAGCAATTATATTGTTTCTTTAAAATAGGTGGATCCGTGGTGAAAATCTACCTACTGGACTTGGGCGATAAGTCGAGTCCGAGTTTATCATCGCAAGTGGAATATATTAAAACTATTTGTGTACGTTATTTTTAATAATAAAGCTTGTTCGTGAAATGAATATTTAAAGTGTTTTATACGTATAAATATTTTGTTAAGCTATATATATTCATTTATGTTCAGTATTGACTTTTAATTTGTATAAGAGATGATTGATTTCGAGCATGATTTAGAGTGCTTATATATGGATTTCGAGCATGAATTAAAGTTTAAAGCAAATACCCATTCACTCCAGAGAAGATGAGATGAGATGAGATGAGATGAGATAGTAGGCCTTTAGGGCCCGTCTGAGCACACATATAGGCTTTGGTCGTGTGTTTGGGTGCTTTCGCCCTTTGGGGGCATATGCATGCAGACAGATATTGAGATATGATGAGATTTAAATCCGAGTGGTCCATACACGATGTCGCCAGATAGTGCAACATTGCACGTTCATTGAGATTCGGATATGTATTATGGTGATAAGCATGAGATAGCACATCCTCATCTATCCGTGTAGCTCCGGGCATGATGATACCCAAATAGTACATCATTGCCGTTCATTGAGGTCCGAATATGACAAGATTATTCCCCTGGGTATTTGTTTAAGGATAATTGTATTATTTAATATTTGATATTTCAAAATTTTCTTGATTTTATGGCAATATCAATTATATTTATGTTCAGAAAATGATTGAAATGAAATGAATTTTTACATTAAAATAATTAATTGATAAAAGTAATTATACAAGCTATGTATTTATTATTGTAAGTATTTTATGTTTCAAAAACTATTATTCACTCACTGAGTTTTATGCTTACTCAATTTTATTATTTTTTTCCCCCTAGGAGATTTCAGGTACAACTGTTGACCCAACAGCTGTACATATTTAGAGTCGTTTTGGCCACGTGAGAGTGTCTGAGGATATAGAATAATTATTTTTTTTTGTTAGTGTATATAATCATCCTATTTTGGAATTATAGTAGGGATGTGATATAAAAATTAGGAAAAGTGTGTACTATTAGATATTTTACTGAATGAGACTGGTTGAAGTAGTATGATGCATAATAAACTATTTTGGGAGTGCTTGTCCTATAATTACAGGTTTGGGAATGTTATATGTTTAGTGGAGGTTCTGCCGAAATTTTCGGTAGAATCTCTTGGAATAAGATTTTTAATGTTTAAGTTCAGTTTCTTGAGATAGTCGCCTCTGGAGATGAGGTGGGTCGTTTCAGTCTAGACATCCGAACATACAAAACAACAATTAGTAATCATTAATTCAAAAATTAAAACATAAAAATATTATTAACAAAATCTAATTAGTATTACAAATCAAATAAAATATTTATTAATTTTATTTTATGAACTTGTTTAATGCGATATTTTCATCATATTTATAATTTTCTACATGATTAATTGATTAGGTGTATAATTGTATATGTAAAAATTCAAAATTGTTCATACTCCATAATGGAAAAACAAGAAATTAATGATTAATTAATTTATAATATCCCATTATTCATTTCCTAGAATAATAGAATATTACTTGCATATCTATATCTAATATCTTAATTACTATTATAAAAATAAAACCTTAAATGTTATGCTCACATTCATGTATTTACTACTTAATAGTTTGACATATACTTAACAAATTAGCATACAATTAATTGATTGAATTAATTAATTTTTATTAAAGTTAAGCTACTGCAGCACATACTACATGCACATACCATGTACAACACAATATTTTAGTTTAATATTTAATCTACTTAATCTATTCATAAAAAAAAATATTAATAAATAAAAAAATACCACTACGCTAATTTTCTTGATTTTATTATTAAAATTTAACAATACATATTAAAAACTATTAAACTAATTAAATAAGTAAATTAGTAATACACAATTACACATTACAATTTAGAATACACACACACACACACACACATAATGGATGGAAGCTTCAAATTTTAAAAAGTATTCGGTTCAAGTTACTTCTTATCGAGTTGGGTTTGGATGAAGCTTGAAGGAGTAGATCTATAAGCTTTGGCAGCAAATCCGATCGTTGTAAGTGGCAATGCAATGCATTGATTGTAGCATGTGGCGGAATAGCAAATTCGAGTTGGCAAAATTAGGTCGTGTGTGTGTGGCTCATTGCTTTTCTTGAGTTGACTATGTGTTTGCTTATTTGACTTGTTGTTAGTGTTGTCGTGTTGGTGAGTTGAGTGGTGAGGAATGAGGAGAGTGTGCATGCTGCAAGCACCGTGTGTAATTAACTGGTGCATGTCTCATAGTGTTGTGGAATGTGGAGTGTGGACTGTTGATGTTAAGTTGAGACTTAAGTGTGTGTGTGTGTTTGTTGTTTGTGCTGATGACTTGGTGAGTGAATGGTGGTGAGTGAGTGGTAAGTAAGTTGATAAGTGTTGAGTTGAGGAGAGGAAGTGCAGGCTTATAGCTACCCACTGAGCACGACCAAGACTCATTACTCGAGCGACATGTGTAAGGCTATGAAACTAAGGGTCTGAGGCTGTGAAACTGAGCTGAAACTTATTAAATCTGATTCTATATTTTTAAATTTGTTTTTTGGAATTTATAGCCAACCCGATCAGTTTTTAGATCCGATTATGATCCGATCAGGTTGGAATAATAGGATCCGATCAAATATTATCTTTCATTCCATCCGATCCTAGTCCGATTTTTTATTAAGTCGGATCAAATCAGATTGGGTCGATTATTTTGTCACCTAGGGTGATTATGAATTTTGAAATAATGTAAATTTTAAGAAAATTTCACTCTCATCGTGCTTCTTGCAAGCACCTTAGCTATGCTTGGTTGAGACATGTTATGTGACTAATCTAGGGCTCCATCCCCAACAGACCCATTGGGAACCAACAAACCGAGTAGAAAATGATAATAAGTCGGAGTTCTACCATCATATACTCCACGACCAAAGCCTTCCTTCACTAAGCAAATTGTGGATGTTGGATCTCTAATTAGGATATTACCTATGGAGGACCAAGTCGACAAGTACAAACTCCACTATCATTTAGGAGTCGATTGATCGAGGATGTCATGGCTTAAGATTTTTAGGTCTATAAACCTCGGGATCAAAGCCTTTCTCCTTTCGTGAGCATTAGTGAGGATAATCCACATCTTCATTTGGCATCCACCAGCTTCTAATCTACGGTGGATGATATTTGCACAATGATTTTGGATGAGAACACAGATTTTAGGCACAATTCTCAAACCAATTATGATGGTAGTTCTGACGAGCACTTGGCGAATAATGATTACTTTTTTTTTTCTGCACCTAAGAATACCATAAAAATTGACCCTAGCCCCGATTTTAGTATTGTCCGTCAACATTTGAATAAGGGCACTAAATTACTCGTCGGCCACAAGTATCGTAAGAAATACTATGGCCGTTTACATTAGTCATTTTATTTCTTTTGCTATTGTATTTATTTCTGTTGCTTAGAGATTTTACTTATGGAAGACCAATCTAACACTACAAACTCCACTATCATTTAGGAGTCGATTGCTCAGGATGTCACGGCTTAAGATTTTTAGGTCCATGAACCTCAGGATCAAAGCCTTTCTCCTCTGCGGAGCATTAGTGAGGATAATCCACATATTCATCTGGCATCCACCAACTTCTGATCTACAATGGATGATATTTGCACAATGATTTTGGATGAGAGCACAGATTTTAGGTACAATTCTCAAACCAATTAGGATGGTAGTTCTAACGAGCACTTGGCATAATAATGATTACCTTTTTTCCGCACCTAAGAATACCATAAAAATTGACCCTAGCCCCGATTTTAGTATTGTCCGTCAACATTTGAATAAGGGAATTAAATTACTCGTCGACCACAAGTATCGTAAGAAATAATTTGACCGTTTACATTAGTCATTTTATTTATTTTACTATTGTATTTATTTACGTTGCTTAGAGATTTTGGTTTATGTTCCTCTATATGTATTTTTCATTATTTGTTCTAAATGATAGGTAGGGGTTCTGCCTAGCCCCACACTTATATGGTGGATTAAAATAAAAAAAAAAATATATATATATATATTAAAAAAAGGTATTGTTAAAAAAATGCACTTCGACACTTTTCGGGTTTAGGGCATGACATAAAGACTCCATGACGATAAAAGGCTGCATCATTTTGATACTTTATGAACTGAATTAGAAAGTCACGTGTGTGTCACATGACTAATCGAAATCCAGATGCTATTAAAATGTTACCGCTTTTGCTAATGTTGGTTTTATTCACTCAATACTTCCACACTTTTCTTTTCATTCTCAACTTATTTGAGATATTATCAGCTCACACCCTTATGACAGCTAGGGCGGCTCTTAGCCCCATAAAATATGAAGGCTCAAAATTTTTTCTAAAACTAGAAAATATAGCCTACATTCACGATACATTTACGTTCTTTAGTCATAATATTTTATTTATTTTTTATATATTGTAGGTACAAAGCATGAATATAATTATTTAAAATTTGATAAATCGAAGTGTTTTTAGTGTGGAAAAGAAAAGAAAAATATTCCTAAACATTTATTTTTATTTTATCTTTACCTTGGGCCATGACTAATATAACTGATTGACTAATCAAATTCTTAATTAAATATTCTTAAATCATTTAAAAAATAAATTGTTCTTAAATCTTAATTATATACAAACACTTTTGACAGAAAGAGAGTGGTATTGATGGTTACTTTTATGGATTCTTCATACGTTGGAGAGATTTTATTTTTTAATTTGAAAAAAATTTAAAACTTCCATCAAATTCAAATGATAATTAATTTTCTCATCAATCAATGATTCTCTATTGTATAGAGAATATAAAAAGTTGAGAAATAATAAATTAATTATTTAATTTCATCAT